>APFE030507259.1:46333-82678 GCA_000404065.3 Pinus taeda
ATTTCAAGGTTTGATGAATTCCATTTTCAAACCCTTAGAAAATTTGTGTTAGTATTTTTGATGATATACTAATCTACAACAAGTCTTGAAAGGATCATGTCCAACATGTTGATATGGTGCTCAAACTATTGGAGGAGAAACAATTATATGCAAAAGTGTCCAATGTTTCTTTGGAGTAGAAGAGGTGGAATATCTGGGTCATATTGTATCTCATGAAAGTGTTAAGGTAGACCCTAGCAAAATTAAAACCATCAAGGAAGGGAAAATCCCCACATCCATAAATCATCTAGGAGGATTTCTGGGGTTGACAGGGTATTATCACAAGTTTGTTAAGAATTATGGGAGAACAACAACACCTCTAACAAAATTATTGAAGAAAGATGCATTCTCATGGACTCCAGAAGCAACGAAGGCCTTTAAACATCTTAAAGGGGCAATGTTCCAAGCACTAGTCTTAGCTACACTAGACATCACAAAAACCTTTATTGTGGAATGTGATGCGTGAAGAAATGGAATTGGTGTTATTTTAATGCAAGAAAAAAGACCTATTGCTTTCAAAAGTCATCCAATCAAAGGAAAGTATTTACACAAAGTTATTTATGAGAAGGAAATGTTGGAAATACTACATGCACTTAAGAAATGGCGACCCTACCTAGTGGAAAGACACTTCAAGGTAAAAACAGATTGTTAAGCCTGTGTACTACTAGTGTAACCCCTTATTGTTATTAGTAAAACCCACTTATTATATTGATGTACCCATTTAGTGCCCATATTGTTACTATTTTGCCCCATAGAAGCCCACTATTGTTATTATTGTGCCCTTAAATTATTATTGTTATATCGGCTCTGATTATGTTATGACCCCTTAGACTCCTATATATAGAAAGGAGGTCTTTTCATTTGTATGATCCAAGAATTTTTCATTTATGTAATGTAAAGGAGGTTTCCTCCTTGAAGAGGGTGAATTATAAGGCGTTGATCTATCTTTTCTATCTTTTCTTGAGCTGGTTTCATAACACATTTGTTCAAAAATAACAATGTCATGTGTTCTATATTTCTTTCTTGCTCACTTTCCTGTGTCCACATTTAACTTAATTCATGAAGTCTATAGTGTATTAGTTTTAGTATTTGTTGTAGGATGTAGTAAATAATTTCTTGAGTAATTTAATAAATAGAAGAAACTTCATCAGTTACTACAGTAGAAATTTTGGCCTTCCAAATTTTGAAAAGGCTATCTCCTTGAACTATGCAGTGTGATGTTGGAGCCAGTGCAAGTTAGCTCTGCATAATTCTAGAAGCCAAGCCAGAGGCTTGAGTCTCCATATTGCGCAGAGAAAGTTGTGCAAAGTGAAATCTGGGGAAGGAGACCCATATCTGCCCAAGGGGAGTGTGAAAAATAAGAAGATATGAAAGATAGTGTGAATTTGAGTGAAAATATGTTTAAGTGTAGATGCATGCATGTGAAACAAGTGCAACAATTGATTAAACGAAGGAAAATGAAGCATGTGAGGAGAGTCATTGCAATGGTGACAATTGGTGCCAAAACAAGAAAACTCATGTGACACTTGGGAAAGGAAATCTATAACTTGAAACAAAACTTCTAAAAGCTAAAATGAGTTAAAATTCTAGAAATCATGCAGAGAAACAAGTGAAACAACACTCGCACAAGCCAAATAACCAAAAGAGACAAAAAAGCGAAAAAAGATGACAAAAGCAAAATTGACCCGAAAAAGAGATGATGATTGCACCGAAGGTTCCTTGATCTCCTCGAGAATACTAGATCTGAAATATTGGGTGTGAAAATGAGCTCTAGCAACAATGATTAAATAGATTTGGAAAAATTAGGGTTTATGACCTACATCCCTAAAATCAAGGAAAAAGTGATACTTGGTGGAAGCTTCTAAAAATAATGCAAGTGCCTCCTTCTGAATACTAAAAATATATCCCTATTTTTTAGGGATGATTTATTTCTTTTTCCATTCTCTAGGGAAACTTGCTATGCACACTACCAGAAAGACAATGCATTTTCAATAACCGGGCAACTTTTCGGCTAAGTGCATAAGCAAGTTTGTAAACTAAGGAAGTTTTGCATAATTTTTTGGTTCATTATTGGGCTTCCCCCTCTTCATTTTGCATTTTCTAAGCTCAAGGCTCACTATAAATTAATATTGTGCAATTCCCAACAACAAGGCTAGTTTCCCTCCATATTGTGTAATTTTTTGGGTCAAGCCCATAACTATTGTGGAACCAAGATGGGAGATCAAGTTGTGAGTTAGAAAATCAACTAAGAAAATACAAGCCAAACTGGAAAGATAAGTCTCAGTCAAAGCACAAATATCTAGATCAATCTGAGTTGAGTTGTTTTGGTCAAGAAGGAAGGCTCCAAAATCGAAGCATAGGAAAAATTTTGGAGTGTGGATATAGCCACTACAACATTGGCAACGCACTAGTAGACCTCTAGCTCTCTGTATGGACCTTGTCTCATGCAAAGTGAATCTAACTCTTCTAGAAGTATTGTTAAATTATTTAATTATAATAGCATCTTCACTTAGCTGAAGTTAAATATATAGTCCCTACCGTTCTCTTAATCGGAAGCATGAATACCAAGCTAAGTCAAGCTAAATTGTTTTGATTAGGGATGAGGGTTATATAGACCCACAAGTAATACAGACTATCAAAATTATAGCTTCATCTTTGGTGTTGCTCCACTACTAGTAGGCCTCTACAGTACCCCGATGGAGTCACTTCAAGAACACAATCATTTCAACACTACAACCGAATCTAGACAATTCCCCCATAGAGTTACTTTCTTCACCTCTCTATGCAGGAAGCCTTTATCTTCTTTCGCCCTTTATTTAATTTTTTCATTTTTTAAAGAACTATGCATAGGCACATATTTATTTCATGAGGCGAAAGAGGGATCTTGACTTATTGAGAGTAGAAGATTTTGTCCCTTCAGATAAGGATACTTATATATACAACTGACATACTTGTTAAGGTTTCCCACCTCTCCTTACTCTAGTTGACTTAGTTGACTTTGGTTAACCAAAAATAGAAAACTGATTAGAGTATGTGGTACTAGTTAAGAGTGCAAGCATCATGATTTGACCATGTATCTCTAGAAGGAATGCATTTTTCATCAAGGTGTCATCGACTAGAAGGAATGCAAGATTCACATATAGAGAGGGAATAGACAAATGACCATGTGTTGATAGTTTTACAAGTTGCTCTTGGAATTCACCTTGCTTGGCTAAGAAGCCAAGTACAATTTGATGTGAAAACTAACCCATGGGTGCAAAAGAAATCAAACAAAGGAAAGAAGAAAGACAAAGTAAACAAATAAAGAAACAAAGAAGAAAGGAAAAACTTCTCATACTACTAACCTTAAAGGACATAGGCCAACTCACATAAAGTGATACTTCCAATGTATCAATCGACGCATTGGTGTGCCCATGAAGGCTAGAGAATGACTGATAAGAAATATATGGAAGAAAACCAACAAACAAGAAATATAAAACAATGCAAACAAGAACATTTCAAGCTTGAAAGCATCTGCAGAAATGTAAAAATGAAAAGCACACGAAAGGCATTTTGCAGAGGTACTGTGGTGTCCTAACACATTGCAAGTGGAAGACAAGCATGTACACACTTTTGAACTTGAAAAATGAGCAAATATGAAGAAAGAAGAAAAAAAATTAATGCAACAATTCTTGTTACGTACAACTCCTCCAATTCATGAGAAATATGATTGAGTTATTCTAATGGAGGATGTCAAAATTGTGAGATATATTGATTTTCAATGTGAAAAATAGAGTGACAAGACATGAAAGATTCAATAGATTTCTGATCATAAGTGGAACTGACCTCAAGGCCATGAGACTTTGACATAACCATCACCTTGGGTTGAAGTTCCTCAAAAGCTTGGGGAGGTTCCAATTAATCAAGATATGGATCATCAAAGATCGGTGTCTTAGAAAGATCAACACTAGAAAAAGCAGAATAGTGATCAAATGAATGAATGAAATGATCATGACAACCAGGATCATAAATTTCAAGATCACAAATAGAAGAATTCTCATAATCTAACGAATCGTAGAGAGGGGATGATGAAAAACATGAAATTTCACCCTCTATGTTGCCGGAAAGGTAAGATGAGAGACTGGGCAGATTCGGGAAGACCAATTTGCCCTCTCTGCATTCAAATGAAAACTGGCATTCCATGTATTCAGTGAATGATCAAATTCATAAACATATGAAAAGGAATTTTCACAAGATTGAGTACAAATAAAAGAATCATGGAAGGTGTCAAGATAAAGTGGACAAGGTGTGGAGAGAAGGGGGCCATCCTTCACCGCAAATTCTTCTTTATATTCCCACACAAAGTCATAAAAAATGATATCACAGGTTGGTTGTTCAAAACCAACTCCATCTAGGACTTTATCCTTGTGAACATCACAAGAATGATTCGACACAGATGAACACAATAAAGCAAAATTCAGAGGATAAGAAGGAACAAAGGATGGAATATGTGGAGATAAAATCTCATGACAACCATCAGAGTTATAGTTTAAATCTCCACACAAATTCTAAGTAGGTGGGGTAGGATGAGATGGTGGTAGATAAATAGGTTAATTACCAACTTCTCCCACCTCAACAAGTGGAGCTAGAGTTGTTTGATAAGAAGGGGATGAAGCGTCACTTGGGACAACAACCTTGTCCATCTCAGATTTAGAAGCCCTAACATCAAGGTATGTTGGGAAAGGTTTAGAAACATTATAAATGATGTGGATTTTTAGAAATGTGAACAAGATATTGAAATATTTCATCCAAGAATTTGAAGTAAAATTCATCTTGTAGAAATTCAAAATGTTAATGACCAAAAAGATCATGAAAATCTTGAAGATTTTCGTCAGGTGACTTTTGCAATTTTAAATTTTTTCTATTAAGGGCCTTACGATCATAAAGAATGAAATAACGATAATATTTGCTGACAAACTAATTGAAGGAGTGTATATAGGTTGTGGGAAATGTGTGACACCATTTCTTTGCATGCCCTTCGAACGTGAGAGAAAACAACCCACGAGAAATATCCTCAGATGAGATGTCATACCTTTCATAGAAACTAAGAAAATAAATTACGTTCCTGAGCAAGGTTATTCCACCCTCACCATTTAAATTAATTATGGACAAGTCATTTAAAATGCTCTCTGACACTTCAAAATGTGTAGAGTTAGAAAAACATGTCGTGGTTATCATTTTGGAATAAGTCATGAAATATGTGTAGAAATTCAAAATAGACTTCAAGGGCTTGGCTTTTCATCTATCCCTCCTTCTAGTGCTAGAAATGTTGATGGTGGTGGACCCGCCAATAGCTAGGGAGTCCCAACTAGACCTCACACTATTTGGAGTAGGATTCCAATAGTAGGTGGTAATGCAATGGTTTGACTGCAGAAACGTGGAGAGGAAAGTATGATCACTTCAGGTCAGAGGAAGTATGTGTCCCTATGGAGCGTCAAGTGCGATGCATGATGGTTCCAACACACAAAGGGAAAATGAAGTGTGCCCCTTACAAGATTGTAATAGTATGCATCTTAAAAGGAACACACGACGAAATGACATCACAAGTTAAAATGCAAAATAGTCCACAAGTTAAAGTGACGATTTAATCCAACAACACGCATTCAACAAGATTTGTAAAAATGCATACAAAGTAGTTAATACGCATATGCATAAGTTAAATAACATACATTAGCAATACAACAATAATAGTCCTAGTATATTAACAAGATATGCATGAAAGTGTGATATCTCTAATTTTATTATTATAAGTGAAAGTTCCATTCATACATACACCACTGATGACCACTAGCCCCAATAGTGGAACATTAAAGTCAAGAAAACCTACTCCTCCAAAGAAGTATACTCGCTCTACACTATGGAGAAGCCAAGGCTCTTCACAATACTCCTAAGATCTTTCTAAGACTAAGCTTGGCCAAACGCTTGGCTCCCAAAATCTTCTTACTAGATATATGAGGTTCTATTTATAACAAGAGGGTGTGACTCTTAAACTCCCCTTTGTGACCTTTGGACTACCCTCATGACTCTACAACTGCTTCACTAAATAACACATTAAATTACATGGTGAATTTTCATATTCCAATATTGACACATGAAATTTCACTTACAACATAATTACAAATAATACTAAATTTTTGACATGTACACATATAAGACAAAATAGGGTGGAGACAACCTAACAAGACACAATGTTATGATTCTAGAGTTTAGGGGAAGTCTAGCTCAGCAAACTCCACTTTCTGCTTCTCAGTTACATATTGGTACCAAGCATGGTACTGTGTGATGGTGTCCCCAAATTTCTTAATGATGTCTTTCTAGAAGCGAAATGTAGCTTCCATGGAATTAGGGTATATTTTATTGGAACCTATGTCCAAATCATTCTAAAGCATGAGCAACAGTGTCTTGATCTTGATAGGACCAACGATCCACTTCTGCATGTTGTGTGCATTCAGCTCGAAGTCTTCCCTTGTGGCTTCTTTTCTTAACTTATCAAAGTACTAATCAATCTACAACTAGACTTAGTTCTTAGGTTTATCATCGATGAAGGAATTGATTGATGGGATCTGGTGTTTTACTAGAGGGACATCCAAACTATTGCCCAACCGCACATATGAGGCCTATGTGTTGCCAATGAATGAGACGAGTTTATCATTGTCCTAAATCAACATTCGTACCTTTCCTTTTTCCAGCTCTGCTTGTAGCTTCATTCTCTTCACTAAGTCAAGTGGGGCCCTTGTACCTGATTTCCCACTCTTGTACATGTGCAATGGAAACATGTATGTTCTTGAGAGTTTGAACAAACTCTTTTCTCTTCTATTGTAGGCCATTGAAACAGACAACATCTTTATACATGGTGACAAATCCATCATAGATCCTTCGCATGGTATCACCAAGTGTTAATACTTCAGAAATTATCATTGTCCTCATCTACTCCAATGTGGAGACTACATTCTTTTTTTATTCTTGGAGTTGTTCTGCCTCTTTCTTGGTAGGCTACAAGTCTTTTTCCAGTTTTTTTCTCTCAATTGTCAGATATTGAGCATTTGAGCTTGTTGGTCTTGCATAGGCCAACATGGCTTCAGGAATGGTAGTTAGATGCTTCCTGTTGTCTGACATTATCAACCTTTCCTTCATGAATGTGGGTGATTTAGAATCACCTGGAAAGTTCTTCCTCCATGCCTGTATAATCCCCTTCCGGAACTCATCAAATGATAGATTATACAAATCCATGACCAAATCATCATCAAGGAGAACAACATCTTCTTGCTCACTTGGGATTAGTTTTGATAATAGAGCTAGTAGAAATTGAGGGATGATGTGTGGTTCTTTTGGAATCAAGTCAATGTCTTCATTTTGTGGCTCCTGTTCCAACTCCATATTTGTCACTTTGATCAATTCCTCGATCTACTTAGCACGATCCTGATCCTGCTTTTGTTCACCTTTCTCCTCTATTGCTGGATGTTGCAACTCATCAAACTGTATTTCCATTATTTACTTTGTCATTGTGCCTTGCCTTTGTTATTATCATTTCTTCTGCTTCTCTTCTCCTTCTATCCTCCCCAACTCCTATTCTTCCTTCAACTTCTTTTGTCTCTCCTACAACTTTAGTTTGGGTTCATCCAACCTCTTATTTTCTCTCTTCCTCCAACCTGCTCCCTTCATCCATTGCTCCCTCCTTATTTCTGTTGCCAAAGTTTCCTTTGATATAAAAGGACTTCTCTCAGCTCTTCTCTCCATCTGGATGATCAACAATCTTCCTCTTTCCCTTGTCTTGGACTAGATTGTTTCCTTCTACTATTGTTTCTATTGCTTCCAAAATAGTTGTTGTTTGTAGAGCATCCTTCCAATCTCTTGCATTACTAGTTGACTCTTTGAGTCTAGAGTTATTGTAGTAGTACCTCCAAGGATGCTCCTATGACAAATGAAATGTCCTGTGGACCCACATAAAGTAAACTCTCGTATAGTGGCCTTTGAAAATACCATGGGGATCATACAGATTAAAGTCCTTGGTGCCGAACTTGAATTTCATTATGTCCTTAGCTTCAGCATCTGCATCTCTTAAGCTTTTAAATCTCTTATAATTTGATCTGCAAAGGAAGAGCGGGCCATGGTGCTTTATTCTTCGTATGCAGTCTTGTTGAGAACCATGTAGAAGGTGGTATGAAACTTCTTGCATGATGAGTTTTTCAGTGGCATACCTTGGTAAGGCATGCAGAGGCTTCTCTTCACCAAACACTCTGATGAAGGTGCCACTTCGGGAGGCATACCAATCTGCAATGTCTACTGCTACCTCCATTGCTTCTTAGGACATGCAAGGTGGATCTTTCTCAAATATAAGGTTGTGTAATGGGATGATCAAGTGGTCAATTAGCTTTACCATCACTCCTCGATAGTTGTAGTTGGAAAGGAACTTGCAACAGATGTTGGCGGAGGCATCTTGTGGTGTCCATGTCTAGCCCATGCCAAGGAACTGTTGTTATGCACATATTGCATTGAGTAAGTATGAGGACACGTAAACCTTTCTTGCTATTTCTTGGGTGGATTCTGAGCCTTATCTACATGGGACTTCAACTGTTGAGCCAACAGATACGACCAGTTTACTGGTGTCCCATCACTTACCAACTAATCGAGGAATGTTGCACACCCTTCATGGGAGGTCTCTATTCCCTCTTTATTGTATATTTTTTAGGCAAATATGATCAAGAACCAGTAAGCCTTCCTCGATGACTTTTTCTTGTAAACATGGGGGGGTGTCTATCTTAAATTTGATGACTCTTTCACCCAGCACTTGAAAATTTCTCTTCTATTCACATAAATATGGGTGGCATGGAAGAGTGAGTCCATGTGCTTCACCATCTCAAGAAGGTGATGCATCTACTAAAATTCTTCTACTTGAAGGTGGAAAGCTTTCTCCCACTAGCACTACTCAACGTAACAGTTTGATCATCTGTATGTGATAAAATCTAGCTGATGATGTCTGCACATGGGAAGGTGGGGTACGTGCATGCAACCTTGTATAACCCTAATCATTGTATGCTAAGATAAACATACCAGTCCTCTAAGTTTGCCTTAAATTCCTCTGTAAAAGTGTCCTTGATCTTTTTCCATGTCAATGTCTTTCGCTTCTCATTAAATAGCTAAGTATATGCATACATTGGTAAATAAACTGATATCTGCTCATCTGCTTCGCTGGTATTGCTCTCTGTGGTTTCCTTTGATGTATCTCTCTTGGATTCAATGTTAACTATGATTGTTGGATAGATACTCAACAATTGATGTACCTGTGGGATACAGAGGGAACTCATGGGGAAGAAAATACCAGTTTAAAACCAAAAACTTTCAAGGCAGGTTGAAGTAGAAAGTTGGGTACCTTATGTCATAGATTATGTAGTTTTTCTTAACAAGGGAGTTTGAATGACTGTGGGAACTGTGCACTACGTAGTGCCAGTACTAAGTGTGGAAGAATGATGATTGAACCTGCACAATGGAAATTTTAGCATGGGAATGTCCTGGGAGAGATTGCACATTAGAGAGTCGCAATGGTCAAACTAGGAGGATGGTGTAACACCCCCTCCCAAGTCCACTAAAGGTAACCATGCCAACCAGGGTAAACATGAGGAGAGAGGCTACTATGATCATATTCAACCTCTTATGTGAACTTAAGGAAGTGAAATTGATGGAACATCACATACATTCATCCAACATCATCAACCGATCCCTTAGGAGACAAGTCATCCACTCAGACAGCCTATCCCTAGGTCCCACTACTATTCTGTAGTTCTTATGCCATAGTTTCTCTCATGTTATGGGAAAGGGAGTGACCAAAAACTGAAAGTTGCTCTCATAGGCCTACCTACCAGTGACTATTGTCCAAAATTTCCAGTTCAATGCCAACAACCCTAGGATTTGAGCCACTTTTCTAACTTAGAATGTTGGCCTCTTCCCAGAAATTGTTGTAACTTTAAGAATTCATTAAAGACATGATAACCATGCTAATCAATAAAAAAAACAGCCTCATGAATAGACTTAACCTTCGCCAACCAAGACCAAAATTATGTCAAACACTTAGGATCAATGCAACCTATATTTCTAGGATACAAGACAGAGCATAAATGACTGAAACAACTAAATCATCAATTAGGTCTTGCATCCATCCATTTAACAGTTACAAGTAAATAGATAAAATAACCATCACATGAACCAGTCACATAACCATGCTTAGAGGCAACATTAAACCATATAAATAACAGAGATATAACAACCATTAAATCCACATATAAAAAGTACACAAGTAAGAGAAGTTATATTTTATTAATCATAGGCAAATCTGACCAGGTTTAGGACTTCTAAGTACCACCCGACCATAGACATTGTTGAACTAAATCTCTCTTTTAGTTAGTCACCCCCATGCCATATTCTAAGCATGAATGTGGGATCTCATAGAACAACCAAGGGAATCAAGAGGTTAAACCACCTTTACCCTCACTAGATTGTGATCACACCAAAACTAGTGCTTTGATCACAACAGAACCAAACATGCAATGCCATTTGCAGTCCATCACTATCCTTGAGGAATTTTTTGTCTCCTTGTCTCTTGGGATTTACCACAATCCAAACCCGAATCATTAGGCTCTATACTGATACTTCTCCCTCAAGCTTTACTATGTATCTCGCCAAAATCGGTCAAAGGGATTCCTAGGCCTTTGGGAATGAACCTTGAGACCACCTCTGCCCGAGATTCTAAAATCCATCTGGTAATTCGAAAGCTAAAAAACTGAAATAACATCCCAATGTAACATGCAATCTAGAAAAAGGAAAGGCTAGGTTGAAACTCACTATCATAACCCAACAAAACCATGCCATCCACAGCAAGAGAACTATACACCAACATGCAAAGCCATGCATGTACAAACTAGCTAGGAAATCACACATGCAAGGTTACCTGCAAGTATTCTTGTTGAAGTTGCTTGAGCCCTTCTTTCCTTTCCTTGATCCTTTCTTTTTTTTCAATTCCTTTCCTTGCTTTCCCTTTCTTTTGCTCCAAACTAGAGTGCTCCAAGAAAACTTAAAGTGACCAAGAGCGAGAGAGAGAGAGAGAGAGAGAATAATGAGAGAGCTCCAAACTTGAATTGACAAAAGGTTAACACTGACTAAAAAACTTTCCAACTGATCCTCAGAACCCTTTTTATGAAAGAGTCATCTAATTTCTTGATTTTCCATTATTTTCCTTGAATTTCCCCTTTGCGTCAAACCTATGACCTTTCACCTTACTTTTTTCCTAATTCCCTTTATATTCATAAATAAATGTGCCAAAAATGTGTTTTTTTCCTTTTGATGTCTTTGCCTTTGCATTTTCCAATTTCCTTAGCCAAAAACACACATCCAATGATGTCCACTAGGATATATTTACCCAACATTCATCTTGGAATATGTGTCCCTTATCTATGGTCTTATTTTTCCTTTATTAACTTTTATTATGTGAACTTTTCACCAGGGTTCTTACAGAGCCGCCCCCCTTGGCGAACATTTTCCTTGGTGTTAAGCCACAACAAGAACTCAGTAAGATCGATGAAAATTAAACATATTTTCCATGGAGATTTATAACTTAGCTCGTTGCAGTATTTACAACGAAAGACCTCCTCAAAAGTGAAACATCATGACAACATGAAAACATACCACATACTAGAGCCTTATAACAAATCTCATTATGGTATTTATAATAACTACATATGCACATTTTCTAAACCAACAAATAAAAGGATACGATGACCATATAAATCGACAAGAGAATCCATACAATCACACCTCCACCCTCAAAGGAATACCAGGATACACCTCCTCTTGAGGAAGTCCAGAATCCACTTCGATAGTTAAAGTTGCATCCAATGTCCAGCGCTACAATCTTGGGCCACTTGTCCCCTCAGTGAACAGTTACCGACTCATTGTTTGAGGGCGCACTCCCAATCTGCATCTAATTCATCTACAAATGCTAATGACAAAAACAAATACATCCATGACGTTCCATTTTCGTCTACATAGTCCCTCTGGAAATATGGTCACCACCTTCGTGTAGTCACTCAACTTCCAAGTTTCTCGGAATCCCCGAACTCGGGCCATCTATCCCTTGGCGAGGCTACCTCCAATCGAAAGATACAAAACTGAGGCATATCCCTACCTCAAAATCATCATACCGGTCATAACATGCTCATGGAAATAAATGGACACTATTGGGTACCAGTGCCTCACAATTTCTCTACTCTTGAAGTGCTCTATCAACATACTGCTGCATTTTCCAATTTCTTTTACTATTGCTACCAATTATTGCAGTCGATTTTGACCACCCAACTGGGCATTTTCATGCATTCCTATTCCAAGAAAATAATTTTCATTATATTCAAATAAATTGTAATAACCTCAAATCATACCTCATTGGTAGGTCTTCAATAAGGTATACTTACAATCTTATTCACTTCCTATCAGAACAAGTCAAACTAGCATCTTTGACGAAATTATCATGTATAAATATATCACTTTAGGTTAGTTCAAAAAATAACCATCATAGATCAAAATCATAATTCACATGTAACCATCATAAACCAGAATCATAGATCACATATAATCATCATATACCATTGTCATAAATCACATGCATAAGAAAACCGAAATAAAATTTTGATACTTATCCTTTCATCAATCCTTAGATTCTACCTTTGTCTTTATTTTGTATGCACTTTTGATCTGATGCCACACCTGAAAAACACCTAGTTCCTTGTCCTCAAATATGTGCACATACACGTAGTGTTCATCACACACATATAACTACACATGTAATACAACACCATGCAATACATGCATCTACACCAGTACCATATGTACTACATGTGCAAAGTACCATATGTAAACTGCAACAATTTACACAATGTGTGCACAACATCACCTGTACATGGCACCACCTGCACAATGTGTGCACAACGCCACATGTACACTTCACCACTGTATGTCGTGTACACAATACCACATGTACACTGTACCATATGCACGACATGTACGTGCCATCGTATGTATGCAATGCCACATGCACAACATGTACAGAACACTACCTACACACAACATGACTTATACAACATGTACACAACACCAAATGCGCACATCACCACTTGTATAGTCGTGCACACAACACCATATGAACATAAAGCCACATGTACAATATGGATGCAACACCATGTGTACATAGAAATTCATATCCAACATGTACATACCATCACCTGTACATAACACCGCATATCCAAACTATACATAGCACCATTCATACCCAACACTACATATGAAATATTCACACAACACTGTTTGTACCATCTTATACATAAAATTGCATAAACAACATGTACAAACACTATATATAGAGAACATTTAATGTGCACACATCATAGATGCAACATGTACAACATATACAACCTGTGCACAATAGTAGTACAACACATCCAAAACCACATTGTTCTTACCAAGAAACTTTGTTTCCAGTGTCTTTCCATGCTTATCCTAGCATGCTGTAAACCACATTGCTTTCACTTTGTTGATGTAGCCCTTGATATAAACTGTCCATAACATAAGCATAGGCATAATAAAAGCATACAATATAAATTCATATTCGCAAGATATTGACATCATATATTTGTCATGACTACTCTTCCCACTTGATACCTCATCGCCAGGAACTTCTTCATGTCATTTGCTTGCGTAAGAAATCATTCAACCATAGGAATGATTATTGATGATTTGTTGGACACTGATATATGTACATGCATACATACATACATATATAAATCTTAGGATAAAACAATCATGATCCTGTCAGAGAACAACAACCATACATACATTCATGTATACAGATATAAGCATCAGCACAATCATGATCATAACATTATAACATAAGGTTTAGGTTAAGAGAAAATCCTTATTTATGCACAATATGCACAACCTTGAGAACCACAATTCCCAACTTAGTGAAGGCATCTGGCACCTCGGATACATTGAATTTACCTCTTCTAGTTACCTTTATCATGACTACACTGCCATCGTCCATTTACATTAATGGACCCAACCCGTCCAACCCATTGCCATAGTCTTACCTTCTGCTATGCTTACTCATGCACAAAGCTTCATCTAAGTCTTGCATTACCTATTGGGTACCACACAGCTCTCCCCGAGCTCCATTAACTTTCCTCTTTCCCGAACAATTCCCAAGACTCAAAACATAAAATGCAACCTAAGAAACAAGAGGAAGAAAACCATGAAAACCAATAACAACATGACACCACAAACAAAGTGGCATGGCCTTTCACTATTCATAAGAAAAAATACAAATCAAGCTTAGAAAATCATACAAGACCAAAAGCACAGTACTGGAAACAAACACCATGACTCAATACCCATGGTTCTTAATCTTCCCAAGGGAAATCTCAACCTGATCCTTCTTCAAGATTCATGGCAATCTCTCTTTCCATGTAACTCCCTACATTACACTACCACAAACACATAATTGTCAGTGCGTAAATAAACATAAAAACACATTGGTTACCTTACATTGTTTTGCCAAGCACTTTGCTTGCAAGTGAACACATCAAAGCCATGTCTCAAGGGATTCCAATCCTTTGGGAAGATCCACCTGTAACTAGAAACTAGCTAATATACCTATCAAATACATGTTCATGAATCTAGCACATACCCAAATAATGTAAAAACAAAACAAGGTTAAGAAGACTCCTTATATGCAAAACACTCATTTGTTTGTAATTAGGGTTTCCAAATATAGCCAAATAAATTATTTCCCAATTCCTTTCTTTTACCTTTTTACCTTGCTACAATCGAGGCTTACTATGCATTGTCACATCACCCAACTGTTAGTTATATAAACACATCAACTATTACCTTGTCACACTAATACCAAACATGTTTCCTAGAACTGCTCACACATGTCAACAACATGTTCCAAATATCAAGACAATCATATCTATCAATTTGAAATAAATATTTACCAAGACTAACAATCATGTCATAATCCATAGTCAACTCATGATCAATAGACATAATGCTACAACTATCACCTACTACAATCAATTACATATGAACTATCTCAACGCATATGTGTCAGTACAATAATATTAAAACAAAATCATTTGAACACATAATCATATTATGAAATTCATCAAACATTCAACCAACTTACAACATACCATGTTAAATAAATTAACTAAATGGCATAATCAAACAGACAAGCACCAAATATAAGACATAAGAAAACTTGTACCTTAATTTATCTCAAGGGAGGCCATCTTGTCTACACAATCAAGCTAGTTAGCATGATATAGCTTCTCAACACATCAACTTAAACATAAATAAGATCATGCTATCCATAACAATCACTAGCTAACATGTTCACATATTAACTCATAACAATTATAATTTATGCATAGCAATCACATATGTTTGATTGATCTAGAGTATTACGACAAAAAATCAAAAATATATCGGCTCATACTTGAATATTGCAACCATAACCATCTTCATAGGCCAAGATAGGTTAACGCAATACATATAACTTCAAGATCTTCAATGCAATGAACATAAGCATCATGCATCTGGCCAATCCAAATTACAACATCATGATCTCAATGAGATAACCCTAATCATCAAATTAATAGCATATAACAACAATAACCTAGATATCATGCTCATCAACAACATATAACCTTATCATCAGGTTATCTATTGTAAAACAACAATACAAATGCATAAAACTACAAGCTACTATCATTCTTGACTATATGACATAGGTGCATATAACTACACTAATCAACTAATATCTATCATAAATTTAATCATAACATCAAAAGGAATGTACATAAACATAATGCATATAATAATCCTTAACTTACATACCTGCATGCCAACATACAATACATGTATGACAATCTTCACTTACCCTAAATTCTAATGCTACAACCTCATTATGATGATCTACATCTCCTTCTTTATATCAATCAACACATTAGCATCATAACATACCAATATCACCCTGATGACCTAAATTGCATACCATGACTTCACAAGGCATGTTTGACCTACTATTCATGCACAACCATAACCAAGACCATACACGCATAACAACTACATATATACATATAATACATCAGTACCAAACCATATACACCTCATTCTAGCTAGACTCCAGTCATCAATCCATGACCATATCAACTTCACAAACCATGACCTCACACATGAAAACAACCATTACTCCATTATACACATTTCCATATAAAACCATCAACATGCATAAGAAATACCTAGTCAAATACACATACACATGAACACATGTAGTTGAGCATAAGATATCTATTGTTGTAACCAACCTACAAGACTGATACATGTAATCAAATAACTAAGAATGCAATCCAACATAAAAGGATGTAATCAAGCTACATATAAGCATATAACCAACCATATACTCCTAACGATGAATTCCATAAAACCGACATCAAGTTCCTCGTCATAACCTTACTACCATCATGACCATTCATTATGTAAGCAACAAGCACATGGAACATAATAGTAAGAGACACACACGCAACTGACATTCATGCATGACCAACGCATTCACCAAGTAGAGTGCAACCACACTCTGATACCACTCTGTAAAGCCCCTTCCCAGGTCTAACCAAAGTAAGCATGCCAACCAGGGTAAACCTGAGAAGAAAGACTACCATGATTAGATTCAACCTCTTATGTGACCTTAAGGAAGTGGAATTGAAGGATAAGAACATACAATCACCCAACATCATCAATATAACCCTCAGGAGACAAGACAACGACTCATACAACCTACCCATGGGTCCCACTGCTATTTTACAGCTCTTAAGCCATAGTCACTCTAATGCTATGGGAAAGGAAGCGACTAGAAACCCAAAGTCATTCTCACAAGCCTACCTGCTAGCGATTGTGGTCCAAAATTGATCATTTTGGGCCAGTGACCTCGAGATTTAAGCCATGTTTCTAGCCCAAAATCCTGCTCTGCCCAAAACTTGTTGTAACTTTCAAAATTAATTAAAGACATGATAACAATGCAGATCAATCAAAAATCAACTTCAGGGCTAGGGCTGAGCATCCCCAACTAGGACTGACATTTTTTCAAACACTTGGCATCAATGCAACCTACACTCCTAGGATACAAGATATAGCATAAATGACAAAAACAAATTATGAAATATAATTAGAAGGATCACCTCCTTCTCCATTGAACTACTAAATAATCAATTAGGTCTTACATCCTTCCATTTAACATTTACAAGTAAATACTTGAAATAATCATGACATGAAGAAATCACATAACCATGCTTATAACCAACATTAAACCATATAAATATTAGAGATATGACCGCCATTAAATCCATAAATAAATAAGTACAAAATAAAGAGAACTTATCTTTTATTAATCATAGGAAAATCCAACTAGGTTCGGGACTTCCACGTACAACCTGACCATAGACATGACTGAACCAAATATCTCTTTCATCCAGTCACCCCCATGCCATATTCCAAGCATGAATTTGGGGTCTCATAGAACAACCAATCCAAGAAAAACCTAGGGAATCCATAGGTTAAACCCCCTCCACCCTCATCAAATCATGATCACACCAAAACCGATGCTCCGATCATAACCTAACCAAACTTGGAATGCCATCTGGAATCCATCACTATCCTTTAGGAATTTTTTGTCACCTTGTCTCTTTGGATTTATTGCAATCCAAACCTGGATCACTAGGCCCTCAACCAATACTAATCGCGCAAGCTTTACCATGTATCTTGCCAAAACTGGTCAAGAGATTCATATGCCTTTGGAAATGAACCTTGAGACCACCTCTGCCCAAAATTTTGAAATTCATTCGGAAATTGGAAAGCTGAAAAATTGAAATAACATCCAAACATACCATGGAATTTGGAAAAAGGATAGGCTATGTTGAAATTCACTGTCATAACTCAGCAAAACCATGCCACCTACAAGAAGAGAACCATACACCAACATGCAAATCCATGCATGTCCAAACCAGCTAAGTAACCACACATGAAAAAGGTTACCTGCAAGTATTCCTACTGAATCTGCTTAAGTCATGCTTCCCTTTCCTTGATCCTTGCTCATTTTTCTTCTCCTTTCCTTGCTTTTCCTTTCCTTTTCTCCAAAATAGAGTGCTCCAAGAAAACTTTAAGTGACCAAGAGTGAGAGAGCGAGAGAGAGAATAATGCAAGAGCTCCGAACTTGAACTAAAAAAATGATACCATTGACTAAGAAACTCGCCAACTAACTCTTAGAAGCCTTTTTATGAATGAGGCCTCCAATTTCTTGATTTTCCATTATTTTCCTTCAATATACTCCTCACATGCAACATGTGACCTTCCACCTTACTTTTCTCCTAATTCCCTTTATTTTCATAAATAAATGTGCCAAAAATTCTTTTTTTCCTTTTAATTCCTTTTCATTTCCAAATTTCCTTAGTTGTAAACACACATCTAGTGATTCCCACTAGGATATATTTGCCCAACATTCAGCTTGGAATACCTGTTCCATACCCATGGTCTTACTTTGCCTTTATTAACATTTATTACACGAACTTTTCACCACGAATGTTACAGATGGCTCTTGGAACTATGTAGTGCATAATTGGAGCCAACCCAAAATATGCTTTGCACAATCCAAAAAGCCAAGCCATTGGCTTGAGTCTCTAGATTGCATAGAGCAACCTATGCAAAGTGAGATCTGGGCAAGGGGACCTAGATATTCCTAAGGGGAGTGTGAAAAACAAGAAAATATAAAGGATAGTGTGAAGTTGAGTGCATATCTGACTATGTTTAGATGCATGCATGTGAAACAAATCCAAAAATTGATTAAACAAAGGAAAATGTAGCATGTGAGGAGAGTCACCGCAACAACGACCGTTGGTGCCAAAACATGAAAACTCATGCGACACTTGGGAAAGACAATCTATAACTTGAAAAAACACTTCTACAAGCTAATAAAAGTTAAAATACCAACAATTAGGCAGAGAAACAACACTCAAACAAGTGAAGCAAGCAAAATCGGCAGAAAAAGAGGAAAAATATGACACAAGAAAACTCACCCAGAAAAGCGACAACAATCGCATCGAAGGTTCCTTGATCTCCACGGGAATGCTAGAGCTCCATGATCAAGTGTGAAAATGAGATCTATTAGCTTCAATTAAATATATTTTGACAAATTAGGGTTTATGATACACATGCCTATATTCAAGGAAAAATGACACTTAGCAAAATTTTCTAAAAATAACGAAAGTGTCTCCTTTAGGATACTAAAAATAGATTCCTATTTTTTAGGGATGGTTTTTTTTTTTTTTTGGGAAACTTTCCATGCACACTATCAGGAAAGATAGTGTAGTTCTGCAAACTAGGCAACTTTATGGCTCAATGCACTACACAGTTTGTGAGCTCAAGGAAGGTTGCACAATTTCTAGGCTTAGTGTTGGACTGACCCCTCATGACTGCACATTTTGTGATCTCAATTTGCAGAAGTAGTCAGGACTATGCAGTTCCCAACAACAAGCTTAGTTACCCTCAAGAATTTTGCATTTTCTGGGGCAAGCCCAGAACTAGTGTGGGACCAAGTTGAGAGATCATCTTGTGAGTTAGAAATTTAATTAAGTAAGAAAACACAAGCAAAATAGGAAAGATAAGTCTCAGTCGAAGCATGAATACCTGGATCAGTATGATATGAGTTGTTGTGGTTAAGAGGGAAGGCTTGAAAATAGAAGGATAGGAAAAATTTTGGAGGGTGGTTGTAGTCGCTACAACAGATCCCTTGACCTTGTCGTCATAGTAATTTAGCTCTTTATCTCCATCTTTCTTGGTGCTTGATTCTCCATCATCATGAAAACTGGTCTTGGTGAGGGTAGATATTCAACTTTTAATAATACAATCTAGAATATTGGTACTCTTATCAAAATTTTGATATTAAATTAATTGGTCACTAGCATTTTCTAGATTATTTCTTAGACAAACAATCTCAACTTCTAAATTCGCACAATGACCTTCTCTTTCGATCAACTGGTTGGTCATCACTTCTTCCACTCTTTTTGCATCCCTTTTCTCAATCTTCATTATCACAATACTTTTCTTAATTCATGATTATCAAGTTCCATGTCTTCATATTTTCAAATGAAAATACTTAAGTTTTCCTTTAAAATATATCTTTTCAAAAAGGTCACATTCTTGGTTTATTTTCATTTCACCTACTTCTTTCTTTGAATCTAATGTCTCTTTAATAGTCATGAGGGGAATCCCTTCTTTATCACTACTAGAGATACATCCCTTATCTTGTTCATATGAAGAGACATCTTCTAACTAAGAGAGACTTATCTTACTTTTCTCATGGGATACTCTCTCAACTTTAAGTTCTCTTTTATCACCATCATTTTCTTAATTTACATTTGAACATTTAAGAGAAATATGACTTATTATTTTATAATTGCAATATAATAGCATCTTACCTATGGACTCTACTTGTTTTCATCTTCTTCACGTTTAGCTTCATCCTCTGAATATGAATTCTTCTTTTGATAATCGATAGATTAACCCTTCATAACAAGGAGATCCTCTTCATAATATGATTCATTAATTGAAAAATCATGGTATTCAATATGCTAGGGTCCTATAAATACAGGTAATTATAATCTTCATCCAATTATTTATTTTGGGAATCTTCTTGTCAAGTTTAGCCTATGAGTCAGTGGGTGTCATAGACTACAAATTTACCTGTCAAAGAAGCTATTTAGTCCTTGAAGTCCTATGATCATATTATTCTTAGGTTGGGACAGATTTTTTCTTGTCAAGATTCTATAAGTGATATAGTAAGTATTTTCATAATAAAGTACTCAGAAGCAAATTTCGAACTAGCTATAGATCCCCTCAAAAGGACATCAAATTTTAAATTTATGATAGGAAGAAGATCCTTGTTTAGAACCTACAAAACAAAGGAAAACGCTAAGTAAAAGCCTAAATCTTTCATACCATAGGTTTTGGAGAGAGGAAGCAGTGGATACCAAAGCACAATCAACAATTAGCAATTTTTGGGATCATAATCGGTGATCAAATGCTCCAAGTATCATGCATCCCACATCCCAAAGGTTATATGGCCATATCAGTAGTTAGGGGAATCGAAATATCTTTGATCGGTGTTGTACAAACAATGGCAGTGTGATCACATTTCAAAATCGCTAGCATTATGGGAAAAATCATTCAGCGTTAAAATGTCGAGGAAGGCCAAAAAAAATTACAAAAGGATTTTCTTGCAAAAACAGAGGAAGTTGAGGCCTTTTTCTCTCTCCTCACAAAGGGATGCATGCCAACAAGAGATTGGACTCGATAAGGGACACGTGGAAGTCAACGATTAGTTATGATATGGGCCACGTGGAAGCTAACGTCACCCTGACATGACCATATGGTGGACACATGGAAAGAATATTCAACATTTTCAAGGGTCAAAGGAGGCCAAAAGTGGGTGACACATTTCGCCACTCACAAGTTGACACATGGCAGTGACATGATAGGGGATGACATCAGGGATCGAAGGTTGAGATGTGTTATGAATTATAATGGAATCACTGATTGACATTCTCTAATTGAGGGGATCCAATAAGAGGGTTTAACGTGGGCACATGAAGAGTCATAGGACTAGGGGCTTAGTAGAAAGGTGATCAACATTTGGTGATTGGCAGAGGCATATTGTACATCACATTGAAAAACGTCGATTGGAAATCAATGGGAGAGGAGCTTCGACTAGGAGGACTAGATCTTAGTCATGTGAAAAAACAAAGGACCGAGGGCCAAATGAAAAGGGTTATCAACATTCAGCGATCAACGGAGTTGTGTTGTGCACCAATCTAAAACTTTTGATTAGTGTTATGGACTGGCTCACAAAAAAATAGAAAGGATAGATCAACGACTTCAAAATCAACCTCTTTGACGAGGCAACCTCCTTTACATTACACAAATGAACAATTCTTGGATGATACAAATGACTAAACCTCGTTTCTATATATATGAGTCTAAGGGGTCACAATATAATCAAAGCTGACATAACAATAATAATATAAGGGCACAACAATAACAATAGTGGGCTTCTATGGGGCACACTAATAACCATATGGGGACAATAGGGGCACAATAATAACAATAAGGGCTACAATGACAATAATAATAGAGGGATCACTAGTATTATAGGTACCTAATATGCCCCTCTCCTTCAAAAACGTGTTGTCCTCGATGCTTGAGTAGTTATTGATGCTTCTGTATAAAATTCTCATCCTCCCCTGTGAAATCTTTAGTGGGTAAGTTCTTCCACTTGATGAGATACTCCAAAATTGATCTATTTCATAGCTCTCTAGTTCTTGTTTCTGTTACTTCTTGAGGTTCCAATATGATTTTTACTTCCTCATCAAGTTCTTGCAATATTGTTTGATCTAGGAGCTTCTCACCTATAACCTTCTTTAAACATGAAACATGGAAAATTGGGTGCACTCGGGAAACTACAGGAAGCTCTAATTTGTATGCCATAGTACGAATCTTTTGCAACACCTTATATGGACCATAATAATTTGGTGATAATTTATTATCCTTCTTAGCTTGCTTGAAGGACATTTGTTTATATGGTTGTAGCCATAGGAATACTTAGTCACCTAATTCAAAACTTCTTTCATTGTGATGTTGATATTCTTGTTGTTTCATTCTATTCTACGCCAAAGTGGGGTTATCCTTTAAGAGTTGAAGAACTTTTTGTTGATGCTTGACGTGATCTTCCACTGCTTGAACCTTAGAATTTTCTCTTAAATATGATGTGATGGATGGTGGATGATATCCATAAAGTGCCATAAATGGGGTCACTTTTGTTGTAGTATGGAAGGAAGTGTCATACCACCATTCAGCAAGAGGCAACCATTTGACCCATTATGTCTGTTTATCAAAGAGAAAGCAACAAAGATATGCTTCCAAAAAATTGTTTATTATCTTAATTTTCCCATCATATTGAGGATGATAAGATAAACTATCAGTTAACTGAGTACCGAGACAAGAAAATAATTACGTCCAAAAATTTCCAGTGAAAATGGGATCTCTGTCTCTTACAATAATCTTTGGGTTTCCATGTAGCTTTTGAATGGTTTCCATACATGCAGTAGAAATTGCACTGCCTTTAAATGGATGAGATAATGCACAAAAGGGTGCATACTTGGTAATTCTACCAACTACCACCATGATGACACTCTTTCCTTTGAACTTGAGGAAACCTATGATAAAATCCATTGAAACCTCCTCCAAACATTGGCTTGGAATGGATAAAGGTTGTAATAGACCTAGTTTCTTAATTGTTTTAAATTTATTTTGTTGGAAAACCAAACATTCTGCCACAAAATTTTGAATATCTGATTTAAGGCCATCCCCAAAAAATCCCTCTTGTCCCCGTGGTAAGTTTTTAAAAATCGTAACTGCCCTCCTAAGGGAGAAGTGCGCAGTTCCATAAGAATCTTTTGTTTTAGTTTGGAATTCTTACAGAGGTATAAGCAATATTTGTACCATAATGAATCATTTTTCGAGCTAAATGTGTTAGCTGTATTGGGACCTTGTTGTAACTTGTGAATGAGTTTCCACACTTCTTCTTCACTATTCCATTCATCCCTTGTTTTTTTTATCCAATCTGGTTGGATAATAGAAATGGTGCAAAGCAATGCTTCTACATCCTCATCCTTTCTTGAGAGTGCATATGCCACAACATTTTGCTTCCCTTTTTTGTGGATAATTTCAAAGTCATAACCCAACATCTTTGTGACCCATTTTTAATGCTCTCTTGAAGATAATCTTTGTTCTAAAAAGTATTTAAGACTATCATGATTTGTTTTTACCTTGAAGTGTCGTCCCATTAGGTAGGGTTTCCATTTATTAATTACATGTAGTATTTCCAACATTTCCTTCTCATAAATAGCTTTGTGTAAATAATTTCCATTGATTGGATGACCTTCAAAAGAAATGGATCTTTCTTCTTGCATTAAAACAACACCAATTCCATTTCCTGAGGCATCACATTCCATAATAAAGGTTTTTGTGAAGTCCGGCATAGCTAAGACCAGTGCATAGCACATTGCCTCTTTAAGAAGTTTAAAGACCTTTGTTGCTTATGAAGTCCATGAAAATGCATCTCTCTTCAATAGTGTTATTAGAGGTGCTGCTATTCTCTCGTAATTCTTAACAAACTTGTGATAATACCCTGTCAACCTGAGAAATCCCCGCAGATGCTTTATGGAAGTTGGGATTTTCCATTCCTTAGTGGCTTTAATTTTGCTAAGGTCTACCTTAACACCTTCATGAGATCCAATATGACCTAGATATTCCACCTCTTGTACTCCACATAAACATTTCGAAATTTTTGCATATAATTGTTTCTCCTCCAATAGTTTGAGCACACTGTCACCATGTTGAACGCGATCCTTCCAAGACTTTCTATAGATTAGTATATCATCAAAAAATACTAACACAAATTTTCTAAGGAAGGGTTTGAAAATGGAATTCATCAAACCTTGAAATGTAGAAGGTGCACTGGTAAGACCAAATGGCATGACCAAAAACTCATAATGAACCTCATAAGTGTAAATGTTGTTTTTCGAATGTCTTTAGTCTTCATTCTGATTTGATGATATCTTGAATGAAGATCCAACTTCGTGAAGTAAATTGATCCAATAATTTATCAATGAGAGGAATGAGAAACTTATCTTTAATAATGAGCTTTTTGAGCTCCCTACAGTCTACACACATGTGCCATGATCCATCCTTATTGTGAATCAATACTAATGGAGTAGAGAAAGAACTTTGACTAGGTTGAATTATACCAGCCTCTAGCATTTTTGCGACCATACGTTCAATTTGACTCTTTTGAGCGTAGGGATATCTGTCAGGCCTAATGTTTGGAGGAACACTTCCTGGAATCAAATGAATAGCATGATCATGATCATGAATAGGTGGGAGGTCATTCAGAGTATCAAATACCTCGAAATGATTGTCCAAGACTTTTTTCAGATCTGGAGAAATAGATGATTTCGATGTGGGAACCTCTAGCAAACATAATTGTGTAGTTACGCCTCATTGTTATTTCTTTAAAAGATTTGTCATTCTGTTAGAGATGATTATCTTTCTTGATTTCCCTACGATGCCCCTTAACTCAATTTCCTTTCCTTCCAAACAAATTTTCATGAAAATTTATTGAAAATTAAAAGCTATTGTGCCCAAGGATTGTAGTCATTGGACTCCTAGTACAACATCAGCACCACCCATTGGAATGGAAAGCATTGGGATATTCAATACATATTCTCCCATGGATAACTTGATATTATGGTATTATCCAAAGCAATTTATGGTTCCTCCACTTGTAACCATCACTTGACACTCAGGTGCTCAATATAGGAAGCAATTCAATTCCTTTGCTATCTTACAATGAGTAAAATTATGGGTACTTCCCAAATCAATCAACATTATTACCTTTTATTCTTGATATGTCATTCTATATTGTTAGTTTTAGGAGTGGTAATTCCGACCAATGCATTACAAGATATGGTCAGATTCATTTCTTCATTCTCTCGGGTTTTTTCCTGGTGTATATCCTCTTCTTTTGATGTTTCTTGTTCCTTTACTTTCTCCTCTTCACAATTTATGTAAAAAAAAAAATTCTAAGCACACTTATGACCTTTAGTGTATTTTCTATCAAAACTATAACAAAGCCCTTTTTCTCCTTTTATTTCAATTATTGTGGTGTCAACCTTGTAGGTTGGGGAAGGATAGGGGCAACAACACTTCCATCTTTATAGTTGTGAGTGGTAGGCTTCCTGGTTTCCATAATTTTGCTTTCCATATTTCTTGCCAACCTGAATGCCTTCTCTAATGATTCAGGTTTCGAAAGGCGAACCTCATGCTGGATGCTATCCTTTAAAGTCCCTATGAACACATCAATCCTATACACCTCTGGAATAAATTTTACCCTTATATTAAATTTTTGGAAGTCCTCAATGTGCTCCATCATTGAACCCTTTTGTTTGAGATCTATCAATTGGCTAAAAAAATTGTTGCTTTTTGTATCCTCATAATGTGCTATCATTTCTTCCATAAAAATTTCCCAAGTGACAATTTGTTTACTAGAGAAAAACCATCGCTACCATACAAATTGATTTTGTTCCAAATATAGAGTTGCAATGTGTACCTTTTATGCATTTTGAACATTATGGAGATCGAAATATTGCTCCATTTGTGGTATCCATGTTACGAGATCCTTGCCATCAAACTTCCTCATATCAATCTTTCGAACATGGTGGGTCTTCAATCCAACATTAGAGTCTATGAAATCACGATTAACATTTATTTTGTTCTCATCATGATTTTCCTTTACTGCCCTTTCACCATTAGTAAACATTTCTTGTAGAAACTTTGTCAAATTTGTCTTCAAATCTTCCCTTTTTCCTTCCATCTTAGCTTCCACGTCATTCATGTTAGCATCCACGCATTTCTTTAAAGCTGGTGTATATCCTCTTCTTTTGATATTTTTTGTTCCTTTTCCTTCTCCTCTTCACAATCTATGTAAAAAAAAATTCTTCTAAGCACACTTATGACCTTTAGTGTATTTTCTATCACAGCTATAACAAAGCCCTTTTGCTCTTTTTATTTCAATTTTCGTGGTGTCAACCTTGTAGGTTGTGGAAGGCTAGGGGCAACAACACTTCCATCTTTATAGTTGTGAGTGGTAGGCTTCCTGGTTTCCATAATTTTGCTTTCCGTCTTTCTTGCCAACCTGAATGCCTTCTCCAATGATTCAGGTTTCCAAAGGCGAACCTCATGCTGGATGTTATCCTTTAAAGTCCCTATGAACACATCAATCCTATGCTCCTCTAGAATAACTTTTACCCTTATATTAAAATTTTAGAAGTCCTCAATGTGCTCCATCATTGAACCCTTTTGTTTGAGATCTATCAATTGGCTAAAAAAATTGTTTCTTTTTGTATCCTCATAATGTGCCATCATTTCTTCCATAAAAATTTCCCAAGTGACAATTTGTTTACTATAGAAAAGCCATCGCTACCATACAAATTGATTTGGCTCCAAATATAGAGTTGCAATGTGTACCTTTTGTGCATTTTGCACATTATGGAGATCGAAATATTGCTCCATTTGTAGTATCCATGTCGGGGTCCTTGCCATCAAAATTCCTCATATCAATCTTTCGAACATGGTGGGTCTTCAATCCAACATTAGAGTCTATGAAATCATGATTAACATTTATTTTGTTCTCATCATGATTTTCCTTTACTACCCTTTCACCATTAGTAAACATTTCTTGTAGCAACTTTGTCAAATTTGTCTTCAAATCTTCCATTTTTCCTTCCATCTTAGCTTCCACGTCATTCATCTTAGCTTCCACACCTTTCTTTAAACCTGGTGTATATCCTCTTCTTTTGATGTTTCTTGTTCCTTTTCTTTCTCCTCTTCACAATCTATGTAAAAAAAATTCTTCTAAGCACACTTATGACCTTTAGTGTATTTTTTATCACAACTGTAATAAAGCCCTTTCTCTCTTTTTCTTTCAATTGTTGTGGTGTCAACCTTGTAGTTTGTGGAATGCTAGTGGCAACAACACTTCCATCTTTATAGTTCTGAGTGGTAGACTTCCTGGTTTCCATAATTTTGCTTTCCATTTTTCTTGCCAACCTGAATGCCTTCACCAATGAATCGGGTTTCCAAAGGTGAAACTCATGCTGGATGTTATCCTTCAAAGTTCCTATGAACACATCAATCCTATGCTCCTCTGGAATACCTTTTACCCTTATATTCAATTTTTGGAAGTCCTCAATGTGCTTCATCATTGAACCCTTTTGTTTTAGATCTATCAATTGGCTAAAAAAATTGTTGCTTTTTGTATCCTCATAATGTTCTATCATTTCTTCTGTGAAAGTTTCCCAAGTGACAATTTATTTACTATAGCAAAGCCATCACTACCATACAAATTGATTTGGTTCCAAATATAGAGTTGCAATGCGTACTTTTTATGCATTTTTCACATTATGAAGATCGAAATATTGCTCCATTTGTAGTATCCATCTTACAGGATCCTTGCCATCAAACTCCTCATATCAATATTTCGAACATGGTAGGCTTCAATCCAGTGTTAGAGTCTACGAAATCATGATCAACATTTATTTTGTTCTCATCATGATTTCCTTTACTACCCTTTCACCATTAGCAAACATTTCTTGTACCAACTTTTTCAAATTTGTCTTCAAATCTTCCATTTTTCCTTCCATCTTAACTTCCACGTCATTCATCTTAGCTTCCATGCATTTCTTTAAACCATGTATATTAGCTTCCATGTCCTTCATCTTAGCTTCCATGCCTTTTTTTAAACCATCCATGTTATCTTACACGTT
The DNA here is from genome assembly GCA_000404065.3 of Pinus taeda. Taxonomy (NCBI): domain Eukaryota; kingdom Viridiplantae; phylum Streptophyta; class Pinopsida; order Pinales; family Pinaceae; genus Pinus; species Pinus taeda. The sequence goes on from APFE030507259.1 coordinate 74,944, forward strand.
GTCCACCTTAGATTCCATGCCTTTCTTTAAAGCATCTATCTTATCTTCTATTACTTTTTGTGAGTGTGAATTTTGTTGCACTTGGTCTCGTAATTTTGATATATCATGTTGCATTTATTCCTCCTCTTCATGAGTCATGCTAGCGATTTCTGGTTGCTTACTAGGTGTTTCCATTTTATTTCTTCAGGTCATCAATTAATGATAATTATGCTTCATTATGCGCTTTGAATTCCTTCAAACTAATTTCTCAAACCAAACTTATGAAAAGAAATTTAAAAAGCTACACACATTTTTTCACTTTGTAGGAGCTTGATGTTGAATCTGATGTATCTCTGAAATTTCAGATCTCCAAGGTTTGAATTGTTAAACTCTAGTAGTTCCCTTTCGAACGCAACCAGTCCGATTGAAATAGCATTCTCCAAGAAAGAGTTATGCCCAATCTCCTAATATCACATGATTATACACATTTCCAGTACAACTAACTTGTAGGAAGTGCTGTGTGTCACCGTTTCAACCTTCGGACCTGAGAATGGTGCAAAGAAAATTAAATTTTGTCCTATTTCTGTAACTTCTTACAGAATTTCAATATGATACCCATAGAGAAATTTATGACGATTTTCCCAAGGTCACATGTTTGGAATGTAATTCGGGAGATGGAAAAAACCCTTAACTTCCTTAGATCATATCTCCAAAAATATAGTGAAAAAGGATCTAAAATTCAGACCTGAGGATCATCGAGATTTCTTCTCAAATGGGGTTTTATTTTAGCTTCTGAAAGGTCGGAGAAAACAAGTAATAGAAAAAATTCCACGATGACCTGTTTGGAGCAGCAAAACCCTAGAATCCAAAGCTTTGATACAAGATGTCATGAACCAGCTCACAAAAATATAGAAAGATAGAACAATGAGTTCAAAATTAGCCTCTTCGAGGGGGAAACCTCCTTTATGTTACACAAATGAACAATTCTTGGATGATACAAATGACTAAGACTCCTTTCTATACATAAGATTCTAAGGGGTCACAATATAATCAAAGCTGAAATAACAATAATAATATAAGGGCACAACAATAAAAATAGTGGGCTTCTATGTGGCACACTAATAATAATATGGGGACAATAGGGGCACAATAATAACACTAAGGGATACAATGAAAATAGTAATGGGGGAATCACTAGTATTATAGGAGCTTGACAATTAGAAAACATCAGGAGAGAAGCTCTGACATAAGCAATCATTAACGATCATAAATAAGGAAAGGCATGGGACTTAGAACCAAAGGTGATCCCGTGTATTGACGATTACAAGTTTCGAAGAATGTAGCTAAGTGAAATGTTATGAAAATCGTCGACTGTGAAATATTAATAAAGTAAAGGGCCTAGGTGCATATAAGTGTGGTCCCTTGTCTTATCCAGGAAACATTTATAATAATGCAACATTTCAAACAATTGACCCCTTTATTTCCAAAAGGGATTTCGTCTTGAGACTCTAGTCCCCATTCATTCAGATTCTACCCAAGCCCTAGAGGCTAGGCGCATCATAGTTTTTCACTCACTATGTAGTATGAAGTGGCATCATGGCACATAACTGCTCTAATAGTGTAACATGCAGAAGTGTTGATATAATGATGAGTTGGTAGGTTTTGAAATGCAAGGAGAGAGGGGTTATAGTTTGGAAAGGGAAGCTCATGAGCTGGTACAAAAACAAATACAACCACTCCAGATCCAAGGACAAAGGATTAGCATGAATGAACTGATTTCTAGATTTCTTTCATCTTTCCAGTAATTATTTTTATTTCTAGTATATTATTTAGATTATTTCTACAAATTGTTAGATATTATTGTGTAATGATTTTTTATTTGAAGTTCAAATTTATTTGAGATAGCCTAAAAATACTTCGTAATAAGATTTAGAAAAGGTTAGAATTTTAGGGGTTAAGTTGGAACTTGTATGAAGAAAGGTTGTATATTGATGTAAGTTATGCATTATATTGAAAGGGATCAATGTAGCGTAATATAGATAGACTTGTTCCATGATTCCTATGTTAAGAATTGGTGATGTACTTTCTCTTGTGAAATTATTTATTCTCTCAGTTTTCCATATGTTTTCTATCTTCATTGTTTCAAGAAGATTAAGTGTTGAATTTGCTTAATTGTTCTCTACTCTGGCTTGTGAACAATATCAATGTTTTCTACCTGATGTTATATACAGAATTCATATCAGTATGCTCTATATTTAATTGAATATGAATCATATTCATCGTCTTCACTCCATGGAAACTCTATAATATTCAAAAGCTTTCATATCCTCCATTGTTACAACTACTCTATCATTTTTGTGTTTGATCACCCAAAGTCTCATGACTCCATGCCCAATGGAATTTCCCTACAAATTTCAAACAAGTCTTTGAAAAATCCTATCTCAAGCTTTCATAACTAGCCTAATATCTTGAACATAAATTTAAATCATATAGAGAGATCCCTTTCTGAAGCTCTAAGGGCTAGATCCTAGCTTCAAAATTCATTTTGGGGCTACCTCTAGGTTTCTCTCCTTAGTCTAGGGAAATGATGGAGTGATAACATTCTGGCGACTATATAGGGGAGAATGGTTTCATCATCCTCACGAAAGAGTATCAAGTTTCAGATTTCATTGCTGATGGTGGACAATGATTAGACATAAGAAGGCTGAAAACATTCACCTGGTGGCTCCAAAGAATTTCAAATTGATCTAAAGACTCCATTGGCAGCAGGATCCAGAAATCAAAATGATTTCTCAATCAAGAAGGTATGCTCCTATGCATTGCATTCATATTCTAGGTTTACTAAATTGCATGCCTAGTCTAAGTTGGCATGCTTATTTACCTACATTTAGAGATAAAACACTGGATGATTCGACTATGCATATGATTAAATTTCATATCCATATCCGTAAGTTTAAATTTAAATTTCATGAAGATTGTCTTATGAAGGTGTTCATGGTGTCCATGTGGGGAAATTCTTAATCATGTATGCAATCTTGCAAAGTAATTGTTTATATTCTCTTAGAGATTTTCATACAGTGTTTTATGAGAGATATAAACAACATCATCCTTGTTTGTTACTTGTCAAATATGTTGCACACATTTTGATAATTTTATTAAGAATTTAGAATTTTCTTATGAAGATGACCAATTTATGAATGAGGAGATTATATAGGCTATTCATGAAAGACCTGTCAACCAAGAAGAAGATGAAGAAGTTGGATGCTATGTCACTTAAGAAATTGTTTTGCAAGTATTCATCTCTCCCATGGTTGAAAATGAAATAAATATGCGTTTCAATGAATTATTTTCTCTTGAGCTTGTTAATGACATTTCATAACCTTTATACACTTTAGAAGAAAAAGAGAAAAAAAAATCCCAGTTTTATTGAATAAACGAAGCCTACAGATGATAGTTTGCAACAATCTTCTAAGATTTTCAAAAATGAAAATCATCATTCTAGTTGCCTTGCATTCCATTTTTCTCCAGAGTTTCTAATTCAAGAAAAAAAATTTGAAAGTCACAATTTTGAGTCTGCTAGTATAGAAACTCAAGAAAGTCACGATTCATCCATTATCTTTAGTAATAATATGCATCAAGCTTTTTTACTTTAATCTTAATTCATAAATTTTTGAAGAGCAGATTCATGAAGCCACATGCACAAATATTCTTATCAATGAAATTATTTGCGATAATTATGAAGAACAATTGTTATGCTTCTTAACCTGCAAATGATACCCAAATACAGAATATGCGAAGAAAAGAGACCGATAACACAGAATATGCAAAGAAAAGATATCTAGAACACATAATAGTGAAGACTTTATTATTCAGAGAGTAATGTTCACTTGCCTCTTCGAGGGGGCAACCTCCAATAGTGCAGAGCTCGATTACAAAAATAAGACGCGATTCTCCTTGCAGGGAGTTACTATCCTTTATATATGACTCCTACAAGTAATACCATGGGTCAATACCGCTTATTACTAATACCGTCAACCCATTTGCAACTAACTGTGGTTCCTTTATTAATTGCGGATTAACCACTTACAATTATTAATATGGGCTTTATTGACTCTTAACTATGACGTGGTCCCATTACATAGATAAGGGGGTTAGGGTGGGACCCTAACATGCCCACCCCCTTAAGACTAGCCTTGTCCTCAAGTCTGAAGCTGTAGAAACTATTGTAGAATAGTGGCTGGCTCCCAAGTTGCATCTTCTGGAGAGGTGTCTTTCCATTTGACTAGGACTTCCTTGATCATGCGGCTGTGCAGTTGCTTGACTCGTGTGTCGAGGACCTATTTCGGTTGAAGCCAGATGGATCCTTCTTCGTCCAATTCTGGTAGACTCGTCTGAATTCTGCAATTATTCCCAATCACTTTCTTGAGGCATGAAACATGAAAAACTGGATGGATTTTGGCAATAGGTAGCAGAGCCAACTTGTAGGCCACTTCTCCAATGCGTTGAAGTACTTGATATGGTCCGTAGAATTTCGGAGAGAGTTTCTGACATCCTTTGTCTTTGAGTGATGTTTGCTTATATGGTTGGAGCGGTAAAAAGACTTGATCCCCTTCTTGAAATTGGCGCTCTGAGCGATGCTGGTCTACCTGTTGCTTCATGCGGTTCTGAGCTTGGTGAAGATGCTCGCGAAGATGGGCAAGCATAGTTGCACGGTGTTGTAGGAGTTGATCCACTGTTTGGACTTTTGAGCAGCCCTTGAGATATGAAGTAGGTGAAGGCGGGATTTGACCATATACTGCTTCATATGGAGTCATTTTGGTGGTGACATGATAGTTGGTGTTATACCACCATTCTGCCAGAGGTAGCCATTGTACCCAAAGGTGTTGTTTTTCTGAAGTAAAACACCTAAGGTAGATTTCCAGACATTTGTTGACTGCTTCAATTTGACCATCTGTTTGCAGATGGTAGGAAGTACTGAGTTTTAGTTGCGTGCCTTGTATTCTGAAGAGTTCTTGCCAAAAATTGTTGGTGAAGATCGGGTCACGGTCGGACACAATAGAAATGGGCATGCCATGCAATTTGAAGATATGATCCATGAAAGTTTGAGCAACCAAGGTGGGTGTAAACGGGTGGGGGAGAGCGTAGAAATGAGCATACTTAGACAATCAGTCCACAACCACCATGATGACTGACTTGTTCCCTGACTTTGGAAGACCTGTAATGAAATCCATAAAAACTTCGGTCCAAATGGATGCCGGAATGGGCAATGGTTGTAAGGTGCCTGGTGTGTTGATTGTTTCCCCTTTGTGGCGTTGACAGACCTCGCATTCGGTTATGAAGGTAAGGATGTCCTTTTTCATGCCTGTCCAGAAAATGATCTTCTGGTGCGAGCATACGTCTTCTGAAAGCCCGAATGTCCTGCAATGGGAGATGAGTGCATCTCTGCCAAAATGCGACTTTTGAAGGTGGATGTTGGTGATATTACGACTCTGTCCTTGTAGCGAAGAATATCATCCTGCCACGAGTAGCCCTTGGTGGAATTTGGGTCGGCCTGTAATTGAGAAATGAGTTGGGAGAGCTCGGGGTGTGAAAACCATTCTTTGCGAGCTTCTTCAATCCATTCTGGAATGGGGAGGGAAATAGCTAGCAGGGTACTTTCCTCCTCAAATTGGCGAGATAATGCATCTGCTACACTATTGTCTTTCCCTTTTCTTGTATATGATCTCATAATCATATCCCAGCATTTTGGCTAGCCATTTATTTTGTTGTGGGGAGGAGAGGCGTTGCTCCAAAAAATATTTAAGACTGTGATGATCTGTGCATATTTGGAAATGTCGCCCCAATAAATAAGGTCGCCAGGTGTCAATTGCATGTAAGATGGCCATCATTTCCTTCTCGTATGTAGATTGGCCCTGATTCTTCCCACTGAGTTGCTGGCTTGTGAAGGCCAATGGTCTCCCTTCTTGCATTAAAACTGCCCCAATACCTGTTCTGGAAGCATCACATTCAATGACGAAATATTTGGTGAAGTCAGGGAGTGCTAAAACTGGAGTGGAACACATGGCATTTTTTAGAGCTGTAAAGGCCTATTGTGCTTCCTCATTCCAGAAGAAAGAATTTTTATTTAGGATTTGGGTGAGGGGTTTCACTATGCGACCATAGTTGCAGACAAATTTACGATAATAGCCTGTGAGACCCAAAAATCGTCGTAAGCTCTTCAAGGTCTTAGGTTGAGGCCATTCCTGCATTGCTTGGATCTTTTTGGGGTCCACCTTGACACCCTCATGCCCCACAATGTGGCCCAAATACTCCACCTTGGCCATGCCAAATGAACTCTTGGACATCTTCACGAATAATTTTTGATTGCGTAGCAGTTGCAAGAGTAGATCTACATGCTGAAGATGTGCTTCGCACGTGCAACTATAGATGAGGATGTCATCGAAGAAGACAAGGACAAATTTCCTGAGATATGGTTTGAGAATGTGGTTCATAAGGCTCTGAAAAGTAGAGGGGGCATTACAAAGACCAAATGGCATGACCAGGAATTCATAGTGGCCTTCATGAGTTCTGAAGGTAGTCTTGGGGATGTCGACTTCCTTCATGCGAATTTGGTGGTAGCCTGAGCGAAGATCCAACTTCGTGAAAAATTGAGCCCCGTTGAGTTCATCCAGCAGATCATCAACCACCGGGAAAGGAAATTTATCTTTGACTGTCAGCTTATTGAGGGCCTTGAAGTCAGGACACATCCGCCATTCCCCATCTTTTTTGAGCACCATAACCACTGGGGATGAATAAGGACTGATGCTGGGACGAATGACCCCTGCTTCCAAAAGTTCCATGATGATTTTTTCTATTTCGTTCTTTTGGGTGAACGGATATCTGTATGGGCGCACATTTGGGGGTTGGGCCCCTGGAACCAAGGTGATGCTATGATCATGTTCCCCTCGCGATGGTGGAAGCCCATGATGCTTGTCAAAGACCGAAAGATGGTTGTTTAAAATCTGTTGCATCTCAGGATGAAGTGGCGACTGCTTGGTTTCGACTCCCTGGATGGCATTAAATTGAGCTACCACTCCATGATTGCCCTTTTTTAACAATTTTTCCATCCTATGCGAGCTTATGATAGAGGGGGCTCCTTCCTGGAGTCCTCGGAGGGCATGTGTGTGGTCATTCTGCTTAAAACTCATATACAACTCTTGGAAATCCATTGTGATTGGCCCAAGAGTGCGGAGCCAGTTAGCTCCTAGGACAATGTCACAACCCCCCATGTTTATGGCAAACATGTGGGTTTTCAACTGATAATCCCCCATTTGAAGTTTGACATTTTCACAACGGCCTTCACATTTCATTATGCCCCCATCTACAATTTGAACTTGGAAGTTAGAAACTGCTCGTACAAAGCAGTGCACTGTTTCTGTGACTTTTTGATGGATGAAATTATGTGTACTTCCACTATCAATCAAATTTACTACTGGGCGATGTTTAATAAACCCTCTGATTTTGAGCGTTTGAGGGGAAGAAATCTCTGCCAGGGCATGCAACGAAATAACTGGTTTGTCAGAGACATCGTCCTGTTGGTTATCATCCTCTAGCGGCTCATGTTCCCCAGGTGTAGGATCTTCCTCTGTGGAGTTGTAGTCAGTGGCATCTATTTGAAGGAATTTGGGCTCCTTACATTTATGACCTGGGGAGTATTTGTCATCACAGTAGTAACATAGTCCTTGCTTCCTTCTTTCGGCCATTTCCGTAGGGGACA
>APFE030507259.1:89792-123044 GCA_000404065.3 Pinus taeda
GCGGATTAACCACTTACAATTATTAATATGGGCTTTATTGACTCTTAACTATGACGTGGTCCCATTACATAGATAAGGGGGTTAGGGTGGGACCCTAACACATGCTCCTTGGAGGCATCCTTGTATGAACTCATGGACTTATCCAAAGAGCAATGTTGGCCCTGAAGGTCAGAAGGAATCTCCACCTACTCTACCTCCATCATCTCCTTAGTGTCACTCAAGCATGAGTGGTCAGGGCCCCTTTAGATGAAGCATCCTACTGCATGATCCCCAAAACCTGAGTAGCTCCTCCCTGGTCCACTGTCTCCTGAACAATCCAATGTTTTGCTCAACCAACCTTTCTGGTAGCCCATAAGTAGCAGGTGAGACCAACGTCTCTCTCCTCCAAACAAACAACAATAGAAACTGCAACTCCTGACAAATGGCATCACAACCTCTCATACATGATGACAAGATGGACTACATGTGTGTTATGACTGTGTCAGGATGATGTTTCCTAATTTTGAAGAGCATTGGAACATCTCTAGGATCAAACCATCACACCCTTGATCAAACATGATTTCATAAGTCCTAGTCATAGCCATAACTTTTAAAATCTCAAGCTTCTTCCCAAACGTAGAACATGCATTGTTGTCCAAGTCTAGAAATGTATCTACTACCAATCTAAAAACTCTCCTCATAACATCATCATTCTAAGCAACTATAGGGGCAGTTAGTCTCATGATGTTATTGAGACAAGATGCAACTGGAAGTCTAACCCCCTCACAAGGTTCCTCCAAGAACTTGTGTTGTATGAGAGCAAGCATAGCTGGTTTTAGAGCCCAAATTAGTTTCTTCACTTCTAATTGGATCAGTTTGGAAAGGAGAGTAGCTAGTTCATCAAGTTTGAAAAGGAATTTCCATGTGACTCTCATGCATTGTTTTAAATTTGTCCCAAGAGAAAAATCTTGTGTCCTATTTCCTACTCCTCCGCGCACATCTCTTGGTCGTCCTTTATGAAGAATGGCATAGAGCCCCTTTGAAAAAGGTTTGTTGATTTTTGTTCCTGGTTTATTAAGGGAGTTTATGAAAGTTTGATCCATGTTTCAGTACATCAAGTTGACTTATGCATGACAATACTTGACTGACAAACTCTTCAATTCAACATTTACAATGCCATGCAATGATAATGGTAGCTCATGACCACAATAACTCAACAGTGTTTCGCTCAATCAGAACTTAATTTAGGAACGGCTTTGACATCAATGTGTAGAGGCTGACAACATTTGGCGTTATATATGGATTTCCTCAGTCTCTAATCAGAAATATAGCAAAGTACTGAATTAGTGGCTATTTTTCTGTCAAACACTTCTCGTGCAACTATTGTAGGTGCTTTTTACACATTTAGTTTAGAAATAAACACAATAGCATAAAGGCTCTCAACACAATATGACAGTAAATCTTTCGCTTCAGAAATTCACAGCCCATTTAATGCCTACATCTGTCTCAGATATATCTCAGAGAAACATTATCATTTCGACACCAAAATAACAAAGGCGTTACAATGTTCAGAGATAAGCAGAATCTGGTGTTTATTTCAGCAGAATAAAGAGAGATTATGGAGATTTTACTTGATAGTTCCAGCACGCATTTCCCATGCATCAGACCATACCCTTTCTCCTGCATCAGACCATACCCTTCACTTTTGTGTCTAACTTGGTCTCAGTATTGGAGTTTTAACCTGTGGTTTTGGCACCAAGCACGACCCAAGAATGTACCAAGTTTAGCCCCAACGAATGTCAGCGTGTATCAGTGAATTCGACCAACAAATGAGCACTCATTGATCTATTGGTTAGTGCTTCAGTACGCTACTAAAACTCAATGACTGATATGTTATGAATAAAGAATACTTTCAACCAATGCCAAGAAATCAAGCATCGATTTTACCGATTGAGATCAATGATATAACTCGACATTTGATAGTTTAGGCATTTCGTCCCTTGTCAGAGCTGGTGTTAAATTTTGAACATTTCCAAGGGTGAAATGGTTGACTTTTTGAATGGTAAGCTTCAGTCTTGCTAGGATATACCAATATTTTGGAAGAGATTTCAACTCTCTGAATAGGGTAACCTGATCCTGTTATTGAATACAACTCCACTCCACAATGACAACAAGATTTTGTGAAATCGATCTCTGTCTGAAATCAACTGAGCGAATTGCACACAGGACCCTCAACTTCGCCTCTAGAAATTATAGCATTCCCCTCGTGAAAAAATAAATCATGTATCTTTATGGATTTGGCACAGATTAGAGATTTGACCTCTATGGAAGACCCTTGCAGAGAATTCGGTTTTCAAGAAATTGGTACATGAATTTAGTCCTTTTGAGAAGCAGGAGTTGACTCCGTTCAACGAGAAAAACGCATCTCCTTTTCCATGTGAATCAACTATAGCAAGGATCCCTTTTAGTTTTCCTTCTACAAGGATAAACCCAAACTTCAAAATTTCGTCCTCCTTTTATGTTGGACAGTTCGGTCCACAAAGACACGCTCAACAGCAGGCACCACCCGGTCTTTAAAAATGGTTGATATCGACCCTTGTGAAAGAAGAAATATGCCCAGAAAATGATTCCCTCAGCTCCCGACGATAACAGAACGATGACCCTCAACCCTCGACACCCTCAGCGAATCAATCCCTGTCCTTCCACGTGCATCAACCTTGCCAAATATATCAGAAGATTCACGACGTTGAACCGGTAGCTTCCTAGGCGGTTTTTCAGGTAAATTTCGGGCTATGTGAAAATCGATGATCGGTCCCTCATTAAAATTTTAACTCAGCCCTTGCATTTCAAAATCGGGTAATTGCAGCTCAAGTTTCCAAATTATTTTCACGGCCGCACGCAAAATTTTCACCCCGCCAATAATAATCTACAACCCACTTTGAAGATAATAATTCTACTATGAAAAGCCACCCTTTTGACTTTGGTAAAAATTATTCACCTCCTTGCAATTTAATAATGGGCCCACTGATATTTTAAGAAAAGGCGATGGTGGAGCGAACAGCTAGCGTTTCAATGAAACTATTTTGACAACCCTACAAGCATACTTGAGTGTGAAGGGATCGCAACAACTTCATACAGAGGATTCGCTGACAGGGGCCATGAGTGAACTGGTAGGGGGGAGAGATTCTCTCCTACCGAAATACAGCAGTAGGGGAATCCAACTAACATGGTGCAACAATGATCGTGGAAAAAGACCTTCGGTCTTAGGAGTTAAATGGAAAACGGGGCTCAGAGGTAAATGTCTACCGAGGATGGCTAAGAAACCAATATTTGTCATACCAAATAATAAGCTGGAGGAATATCGAAAATACATGAAGGATCATGCCCTTATCTGCAAATTTATCAGGGCTTGGCCAACAGAGAAAGAACTGATCAAATGGATTCAACAACGATGGCAGCCGAAGGGTCACATCGAGTTCAAGTTGGGAGAAAAAACGTTCTTTACAATGATTTTCTCTAACCTAGAAGACAAGGAGAGGGTTTTTGAGGATGGGCCCTATTTCTTTAACAATGTTGGATTCTTCATAAGACATTGGGAGGAATGCTATAACCCAGATTAGGACAATCTCCTTGCAGCTCCAGTCTGGGTTCGACATTTTGCCCTACCAATGGATTTTTTGGACCAAGAAATTTTGGGAGGGATCGGTAACTCTATTGGACCTTTTTTCAAAGTCGCAGACTCTATGCAAAAATGAAGGTACACCTCCTACACCAGAATCTCTGTATACATGAACATCATTGAACCTCTTCTAGACTCCATAGAACTGGAATACCATGATGAGATCTGGCAGCGACCTATAGACTATGAACACATCCCTTTTAGATGTCGCCACTACCATGAATACAACCATTTGTATCGAGCTTTCCCATTAAACTAGAGTGAAAACCCCATTGAGGAGAAAAGAGCAGGAGAAATGACGGCAAGAGAAGATGGGGAAGGATTCCAGGAGGTTCATTGGAGGAAAAGGAATCAGAGACAAATAGGAAATTAGAGAGCAAGCCAAAATGAAAAAGAGCAATGAACCCAGAATCAGTTTGTAGTACTTTAGGAGGAGGAAGCAGGAGAGGTAATCCCTGACATTACCATGGAGATTGAAATCCCACAAAAAATTGCCCCAAAAGGAAATAAGACAAAGAGAAAGGAGGTAATAGAAACCCCAAGAAAGAAGATTCCTATGTGAATGATAGAGCAAAACCCAATGGAGATCAATAACCCGAAGGAGGACCTCAATGTCGAAGAACAAGTGATGAAGCGCTTATTGCAAGAATGGAGGCACCTTGATGAACGCTTCATTCCAGAAGACCAGAAGCAACTTTATAAGGAAACCTTCCAACAATACAAAGCCAAATAGGGTTCAGCTATCATAGTCTAGCCGGAACATCTAGGTTCACAATTTAGCCAAGGGAAATAACTAGGAACACAAGGAAAAGGAGGAAAGAAGCGAGGAAGAAGAACATTGAATGAATCCATACAGATGGTTGGGGAGCTATTAGTAAATTCTGGAATGGTAGTTCCATTGTTAGAGGTATTTCAACAACCCCCTAAATTGTTGAAATGATCATCACATCCTGGAATATAAGAGGCCACAATAGCAAAGGTAAACAAAGGTACCTTAAAGAGAGATTGAAGAATGACATGCCAAACATCACGGTAATTCAGGAAAGTAAAATCAGTGAAAGAAAGTTGAAAGGGATTTTGGAAAATTTCAAACTCCAGTACCAAGTCATGGCTTATGATGCCAATGGTAGTGCGGGAGGGCTAGCAATCATATGGAACCCTGAAGAGGTTAGGTTTGAGGATTGGATCAACATCCCAATAATACTATCAGGCAAGTTCTAGAATATCAGATCCAAAGAATGGATGATGCTTATAGTGGTTAACGAAACACACACCCTAGGGGAGAGAGGAGCATTCCTCCATAATCTATCAAAAATGAGAAACCTACACCCAGAAGACCTATGGGTAGTAGGTGGAGATTTCAACATGATTACCTCTCCAGCTGAGAAGAAGGGAGGAATCAGAAGAACGGACACTGATATGGAAGCCTTTGGAGACCTCATTGCAGAACTCCACTTAGTAGACCTTCCAATGATTAATGGCATCCACACCTAGAATAATAGAAGGGGAGGAAACCATCAAATTTCCTCATGCCTGGACAGATATCTAATCTTAGAACAAGCCATAAGCAGAGATACCTTTACGGAAGCCTCTATCCTCCCATGCATGGGCTCGGACCACTGACCGATAAGACTAGAGGTAGATTTGAAAGAGCGACCCAAGAACCGACCTTTCAGATTTGAGGCATTCTGGTTAAGAGGCCTGGGTATCCTAAAAGGAATAGAGGAATGATGGAGAACGAGTGAGGAGCAAGGGAGGAACTGCATGCATACCTTCCAAATCAAACTTAAGGAATTAAAAAATAAAATAAGGAAATGGAACAGGGAATAATTTGGACATATTATGAATGTTCAACACCAAATCAATAAGCATATGATGGAGCTGTAACAATAAATCATACAGGAAGGGAGCACTGAAACTCTGATAAAGGAAGAAGGATTGCTACTAAACGAGTTGGAGGAAATAAGAAAGAAAGAAGAAATCCTTTGGAAGCAGAAATCAAGGGTAAACTGGTTGCAGGAAGGTGAACGCAACACCCAATTCTTCCACAAAGCCATGGTCCAACACAAGAAACACAACAGAATTTACTCGTTGAAAGATGAGGAGGGGAATCACATAGTGCAACATGAGGAAACATAGGAGCTTCTTGTGAACCATTTCAAGGACCTCCTCACAGAACCATTGGAGAACAGAACGGAATCCATACAAAGAATCACAAATAATATCCCTCATCTGGTAACTCGGGATCATAATCTAGCCCTGATGAGAGCATCCACATTGGAAGAGGTGGAAGAGATTGTCAACGAAATGCAAAAAAATAAGGCCCTAGGCCCGGATGGGTTCACAACGGAATTCTTTCAAGCTACTTGGAAATTCATGGGGCAGGACATTCTAGAGGTGGTAGAGGAATCACGTCGGAATCAGAAGGTATGCCCTAGCTTGAATTCCAATTCTATTGCTCTTATTCCCAAAACTTCAAAATCTGAAGATTCGCAAGGGTTTCAACCCATTGCTTTGTGTAATGTAATATACAAAATCATTGCTATGCTCATTGTAAAACCCCTCAAACCCCTTCTGCCTAACCTCATTTCCCCGAAGCAAATGCGATTGTAGAAGGAAGACAAATCCTAGTCAGGTTCATAACCTCTCAAGTAATAGTGCATTCATTAAAGTCGAGAAAGCTCTGGGAATGATGATTAAGCTGGACCTATCTAAGGCTTACAATCGGCTAAGTTGGGCCTATCTGAATGGTATCCTTAAAGCCTATGGTTTCGATAAAAGATGGATAAATTGGATGTATGCCATGCTCTCCTTCCCTGTTATCTCCAACTTGCTGAATGGGACTCCTACCCCCACTTTCAACCCAACCCATAGCTTAAGGCAGGGCGATCCAATATCTCCTTTTCTCTTCATTCTTTCTGCGGAAGGGCTGGGCTGCTTTGTAAAAAATGAAGTCAAGGATTCTAGGCTTAGGGGCTTAAGGATCTGGGGTAATGACCTCGTCATTACTCACTAGCAATTCGTGGACAATATCATGCTATTCTTCTAGGTATCCCTAAGAGAAGTGTGTAGAATAAAAGAGATACTTAGCACCTTCATAGAGGCCTCACGGTCGAAAATAAACAACGACAAATCTTGTATATTCTTTTTTAATACTCAGGTGAATGTACGGATCTACCTTGCCAGGATCCTAGGGTTTGGAACAGGGAACCTCTCGTCCAAATATCTAGGAATGCCCCTATCTGATAACTCCCTAAAGACATCCTCCTAGCAGGTGATCCTCCAGAAGCTCCAGGGAAAGCTAAGCAATTGGGCTTTCTGATTCCTTAACTTCGCAGGAAGGACAATTCTTCTCAAAGCAGTGCTTCAATTGATACCCATTTATCAATTCTCTTATGGCTGCCCCTAAAGGGGTGTGCTCCAAAATGGTTAACATTTTTTAAAAATTATTGTGGGGAGGGGCTCAACAAGTTAGAAAATGGGCTTTGGTATCCTGGCAGGGCCGGGTGAAAAAGAAAATGGAAGGAGGTCTAGGCCTCAGAGATCCTTATACTCTAGATCAAGTTATGGGCGCAAAATTATGGCGGAGATGGATAGGAGGTGGGAGGGATCTATGGAAGAAAATATGGACAAGAAAGTACAACATGTCAGAGAGAACTGAGGATATTCTATGATATAGAGACCCTCCTAAAGGATCAGCAGTGTGGAATCTCGCAGCCCAAAACAGGAACCTCATCAATCAACATGCTTTCTAGGAAATTTGTGATGGAAAAACAACTAAATTTTGACATGACTCACGACAAAAAAGAGAACAACTAGTAGAAAGGCAAGACCTTAGGGACATATATATATATCTATATAATATATATTATATATTGCCAGAGACAGGAATATTCACTTGGTATATCATTTTTGGAAAGAAGAACAAGGAGGGGGAGGCTGCAGATGATGGAAAAAGAAGGAAGATTGGTGCCAGGCCATTGAAACCAAACAATGGACAAAGCTAGACAAAGAACTGCGATCAAGACAATTAACGGTTCGAGATGATCCTTATATATTGAAATGGGGGCATACTACAAAAGGAACCTTCACCATAAAATACGCATATGACCTTCAAGAAGGACGAACATAATATAATATGGAAAAAAATATGGAAGGGACGATGGTGGCGAAAGGTAACCCACTTCTTATGGTTGGTTAATAAAGGACGAATCTTAACCTAGGACCAACTACATAAAAGGGGATTTTAGGGCCCTTCCTTCTGCTTTCTTTTTCATTAGCACAAGGAAGATTTGGATCATATGCTCAACACATCCCTGTTTGCAAAAACAAAAATGGAGGCAAATGCAAGGAGTTTTTGGAAGAATGGATTGATATCACCACAGTATCAAGGAAACAATCATCCTCTGGAGAAGCCATATCTTCTCCAACCCGGTGATAAATCGAGCTTGGGGAGTGGTCTTAGGGATAAATTTATGGTCCATATGGAAGGAATGGGATTGTAGGGCCTTTAAGAACAATCTTCAACTCAAGATCAAGGCTGGGAAGGAATAATCCAAAACATCAAGGAAACGATCTTAGCAGAGCAATGGAACCAAGAGGATTAATAGGTACCCCCCTCAGGAAGCTTGAATTTTGAAAAAGCTTAACTTATCGCCGGAAATGATAGCCCCCACCACTTGGAAAACAAATCGAGTAGGAATGACATCCTTGGCATACTTCACTACCCCGAGGGAGGTATTCATAAAACTTAGTTTTGATGGGGCTTCAAAAGGTAATCCTGGACCAACAAGCCTATATGGCCTCTTTTGGGATGCCCGGGCCAACACTCGGCTAATATATGTTAACTTCTGCGGGATCGCAAGTAACAATGAGGCAGAATTTGCTACAGCTAGGCAAGGTCTTCAAATAGTTGTCCGCATGGGATACCGAAACCTTGTGGTGGAAGGTGACTCAAGTATGGTCACAAGCACCTTGACAAAGCTTAACCATGGAACCAAATGGGACAAGCTCAACCATAGTTGGAGGACATCCAGACTAATCCAAGAGATCAGTGAACTAATACAAAAGTTTGATTACATTACGGTGAGACATGTTAGGAGAGAAGGGAATAAAGGGGCATACTTTCTTGCCAACTGGGGATGCAATTATCGAAATGGCATGATGGAAAAACTATGGCCAGTCCAGCCCTGGGATGATAGATATAGAACCCTGGCGGAAATCTTGGTACAAGATCATAGGCAAATGCATCAATAGGACCTCCTAGAAGACCAGGACCCCGATCGGGGTGCGAGTCGGTGGTTGGTATAGGAAACGAAAATTAATACTAAGTACACCTGAGTATTGTACCATTGCCCCCCACACACTCAAGGCGATGGGTGCGATGGCCCTTGGCATGATTGCATGCAAGGGAGGTGGGAAAGATGGCAGCGAGGGTGGTGGAGGAGAAGGTTTTAACGAGAGAACGGGTAGGCAAGTGGGTGATGTTGGTGACTTTGTTCGTGGACGGGGGAGTTGGAGCACTGGATGGGTCTGGCGATGCCATCCTCAGCTTCAAGCTTGTTGACGGCCTACAAATATCAACAGGTATGTTTTCTGGTATCTCTCTTCCATTGCAATGTTGACCTGTTTGGGTTTCAGCTGGAGGGAGCGGGGGAAAATTAGGAAGGATAATTCGGAAGTTGAGAATTGTTGGTGGAATTGGGAGTGGTGCTTGGTTGTGTTGGGTCAATCCTGCGTCTATATTCTGCTACTGTCGAGTATTGCTGCAATTTCCCTCTGGTTTGAGCACTTACTGTCCCGCATGGGGATCCTGGGAACTGTGGGCCGAGGGCTGAGTGGGGATGCCTGTAGGGGTCTTGCAGGTAGAGGTTGCGAGCCTGGTGTAGAGGAGCGCGGGTGTCAGTTAATCTATTGCCTAGGTGGTGTCCCCTACTATCGACACCAATGCAACTGCTAGGAAGTAGATAGAAACCAATGTATAGAGGAAACTGATAGTAATCACGGGTGGGAAGCAGGGCTTGAAAATATCAGAGGTTATTCGTTGGTGTCTAAGGTATAGGGGAAGGGGTCTGCAAACCATGGCTGGCCTAACGCTGGCAAGCGGCAACGTTCACCAACGTGGAATTGGTGAGGGGAAGAGAATCGTTCTGCAGCTATAAGGAGTTGGGTGTTTTGATGGGGTCTCATTGTTGGTAGCAATAGGCCGACCCCTCCTGGGGAATGAACCTATGACCATGAAGGCCCTGGCACTGATACCAAAGGGAAAGGGGAGGAGCAAGGTGGGGCGATTATCAATGGTAATCCAACCTAGGGACGGAAGCATTGTTATACCATGTTGAATTGTTTTTGGTTAACGAATTGTTGCTCTAAAGTTTGGGGCATCTCTGTCATGGCTTGACCTGCAAAAATCCATGGCCATGGAAAACGGGCCCAAGTGGCTAGAAACGAAAAGGAACCAAGCACGTCTAAGTCTCGCAGGGGTGGAAAATCAATGGAAAGGTTTATCAGTGAGGCTACTGAGGCATATCGTGAGGGCACTGATGAAGGTATTCAGAAACTTTTAGAGGAATGGGAAGAGGAAGTTAAGCAAGGCAGCGAGACTGAGGAGGACATGGATGACTAGAGGACCCTTGTCCCGGACCCTGGTAGCACTAGAGGCAGGATAACGCAATTTACACAGACCTTATACCTTTATTGGCTGATGAAAAACTTATTGGGCAAGGCCATGGAGTAGATCTCAGAGGGCATGACTGCTTCTATCCAAGGCATGTTGAGCTACAAACAGAAATTCCAGAAGTTTAGTTTCAACTCCATAAGCAAGATATCAGGCTTGGCAGGATTGAAAAGCACATCACATGCATCTTGGAACTGTCTGAGATGCCGGGATTGAATGTCAAATACCTTCACTAGTGGAATTAGCCTCGGAGGAACAAAATGACTAGATAATCTCCTTTGTTTAATTTTGTTTTATATGCGGATAGTTTTTACTTTTCCTTATGCAAGAATATGTATACGTATAAATCTAGAGTATGGTCATGAAACAAAGAATTATATAACTTAGATAGAAAGACTGAAACTTTTTTGTTTTTGGATGGCCTACAATTATGATAGGTGGCCAACAGACTTGGTTTCCCAATGGGCAAGTTAAGGCCACCTAGCCAATCTATGTGGTCTAAATTTGCTTATAAATGAATGGAAAAAAGAGGACCTGCCAAGCTTAACAAAAGAAATAATAGGCCCACTGATATGTATTTACTTTCCGCCTTCTAAAAAATCGACTTGCATCAAGAAATCAACAACAATATTTTGGCCCTTTGAGCGTAGATTTGGCCTTCTCAGAATTTAACTCCAACTAGACATTCTGATCTGCATAAAACCCTTAGGCTGAGCCAAGACCAAGGCTCTAATACCACTGTAAAGTCCCAAATGAAATAAATTTGGAAGAAACACCTCACATAAAATTACTATTCACTTAACAGAAGATTGTCATGTAAAAACCCAAACACCAAAAATTTGATAGGAACAATAAACCCATAAATTGCACAAAATCTCATTAAAATATTACAACAATGAGAAATACAGCAACAATAACAAAATCCATCTTTATTATATAGAAATATATGCCAATACAATAGCTGGAAACAACCCTCCAAACTGAAACAAAAAATCAATCTCTACACGTGGATTTTGAACGAATCCACCAAGGGGAGATGGATGCTCGCCCAATCTCTCTAAATCACCCGAGGGTTTTCGTCTTGGGCTACTGCAAAAGTAGAGAACTAGGTTCTCAAACCTCTCCACAAAAAAATACTTAACTACAATGTCTCCAAATGATCTCCTCCTCCTCCTTTCTAGATCTGATGGATAGATCTCCAAGCCTCTAGAAGCATCTTATTTTATTATTTTATTATTATTCTAGAAGCTCCTCCATTGACTTTATCTTAAGTGACTTTTTAATTTTATTTTATTTCACTTAAGTCACTTTTGGCCCAT
The DNA here is from genome assembly GCA_000404065.3 of Pinus taeda. Lineage (NCBI taxonomy): Eukaryota > Viridiplantae > Streptophyta > Pinopsida > Pinales > Pinaceae > Pinus > Pinus taeda. The sequence continues at coordinate 101,446 of APFE030507259.1, forward strand.
TTCCTCCAATTAATTATTGTTCCTTGATTAAATGACTAATTAAAGTCATTTTTAATCAAGGAAAATGGTAAATCATCCACCATACTCTCTTCGGCCGCTAGAAGTCACTTCTCAGCATCCTATAAGTCTTCTCGTTCCAGTTCCAACGAGCTATTACACTGAGGTGTTCCATCAATTAATCCCCCTAGAATGCCACCTCGAGCATAATTAATTAAGTTAAGCCTCAAAATAATGCTAATTTTTTAAAGTTGTCGGAATGCGACAGAACGAAAGGCAAACAACGCAGATGATAAAATATGCTAAGCGAATTCCATTAGATACTATAAAAACTCCATCAGAATGCCTAATGACATAAACCTACTCCACTGACCTGGCCATCCCCTGCCCTGGAAATCCACCCTAGCTGTACTATGGAGGAAAATAAAAATGTGTACATTACACTAGCCAAAACTGGGCATTCCTTATGCCATCTTCTTTTGAGCCAAAGGTGGGATTTTGGCTAGATTTAGGCACAATTTTAGGAAACCTCTTGATTTCATGTTGTTTAACTTCTTCATATACATAAGATACCTAATCGTAGCCATGCTTGGGGAAAATACTTGCTTCAATCAAGAGGATAGTTTAAGGAGTATTTTCTTCAAGGAATAGTCTAATCATTAGACTTTTTTGTCTTTTTGGCTGAAATCTAGCGATAGAATTTTTGGTCAGGTCATGAATGATAGTTGTTTAAAACACATCTTTGAATGTAGAGATGGATTTAGTGCCCAAAAAAACCCTTGGGGCACCTAATTTCTACACATTACGCAACTGAAAATTTATATTCCAAAAACTCATTGTTCGAAATTAGGTAAAATTGACCATAAAAGATTTGGAAAAGGGAAAAAGACATCTAACAATGAGACTACTGATTTTATTTAATCTTGAGATTGTATGTTATAAATTGTTTTTGGATTTGTTCTATCTTCGTCAATAAATCTCTAGAGATAATGTAGCCTCAAACCCTTCATATGTATAAAATAACATGAATGACTTGTATCAAAGAGGCGTTTTTTTAATTCCCATATTTACAATTACGATCACTTACACTTGCTTTCAAGTCGATAATAAGTTTTTCATCCCTCGTTGGTCATTTTCTCAATACTATAATTCGAATTGAGCTTATGATGAATATCAACTCTAAAATATTTGTATGAAGAAACTACCTCAACTTATTGTTTTCATATATGAGAGTATCATATGCAAATTTTTTGTATTTAATTATCATTACTTTATTTTTGTCACTATTAACATTCATACTTAATTACATATTTTGGAGCGACAATCTTGAAGACTCTTAAATTGCTTGCCAAAATCATGACTTGCAAAAAATCATAATAACTACTTACCAAAAACACGATATCTTGGACATAAATTCTTAATTATTTTTCAAAATCATAATAATTTATCACAAAAAATAACAATATCTTGAGTGTGAGACCATCATATTTTGCATATTCTAATCATTCCTAACTTTTCCATATATATATATACCCAACCTTCCATAAATAAAAATAAAATTGATTCACATTTTTTTTAAGATTTTAATAAAATTTTAATTTTATATAATAATTTTGGAAAAATTATAATTAAAAAAATATATGTAGTAAATAATTGATTCAACGTATTATTTTTTTAGAAATTTTAAATTAAAATACACATTTTAATGAAAATTTATTTTTAAAAGATTTTAAAATAAAATTTTAATTTTTTTATATGATATGGTAAAAATTATAATTAAAATATATGGAAATAATTGATTCACGGCATTAATTTTATTTTTTATATTTTAAATTAATATAGACATTTTCAATGAAAAAGTTTTTTAACAGATTATTTAAATAAACTTTTAATTTCTATATAATTTTGGAAAAATTATAATTAAAATATATATGGAAAAATAATTTTTAAAATAATAATAATAATTAAATACTTTTTTTGTAAGTCGAAATTTTTATTAAGCATAAGTAATATACGTGGATACCAAAAAGCATGTGGTCTCACCCAGACCAGGTTTGTTGACCAATGCGATCACCATACAACATACAAAAAACAAAATTATCTGCTGGGAGGTCTAGAACCTGAGAGGTATAACATTCCAGAAAACTAATGAAACAAAGAATACTCTCTAACATTCCAGAAAACTAACAAAACAAGGAATACACCAGTGAACATATTCAATTATCGGATGTGATGGAATTGGGGTTGTCAAACCCAATACCGGGGGGAACGGCAGACGATACATGTAAGTTGACATGGTTCTCGAAGTGAGAGAGCCCAGTTTTGAGTTTTTCCACCTTTTCAATTAGCAAGTTCTCGCTGCACCAAAATACTACCACCCTCTCACGAACATGGCACTAAAATTATTGGAGTTGCTCAAATTTCGCCATGACAGCCTCGTGTTCCTCTTTGCGAGCTTGATCATGGGCGTCCAGATGAGTAGAAATGGAGTGAAGCAACTCAAGAATTGTTGAGGAGGGACTTCTCCTCCTGGAAGACGTTTTCCCTATGGAACCAGAGCGACCTTGGCTGGAGCGGCCCTGCGTTGTCAAGTCCCGGAGATGCCATGCCCGTGACCACTCACACCTGCATCACGACTGATCTGCGAGATCGTTTGTCGACGACCACCCGTCTTAGAGGCCATGAACGAGCTACGACCCCCATGGGTGCCACAACCCCTATGACCAGAGCCTCTCACTCCCCGCCTAGAGCTACCTTCCTAAACATCGACAATATCACCCTGAACCCTAATGGAAGGGGAAGCACCTTCTGGCTTCGGCGGAGTAATTAGGCACGAGGAGCGGCAGAGAGGTTCATAAAATAGTTTAAATTTGAAAAAAACAAATAAATTTGAATTTGTAATTGATATTTAAATTTTATTTTCAATTTCTTTTTCTAGATTTCTTTTGTGTATTATTTGTATTGGTTTATACTAATCGTTAATATGGTTGCATTTTTTGTATCCACAAGGTTTCAAACCAATAAACTTAATACAAAGAGTCCCTTAACATAACACTTTGTCACTAATTATTATAAGTTTCATGTTTAATCCTTTATATATATATATATTATATATATATATAATATATTCGAATTAGGCTAAGCTTACGTTTATATCAACTCTAATATCTGATGGAAGAATGATTTTCCCACCAATGAGACGTTATGACGAGGATTGTGCAAAGCTCAGTCTAGCTTGGATGCCCCTTGGAATAGTTTATCTCCACCAAAGGTGGCTCCCATCCTCAATCCCTCCCAATGAGATTTGATCATATGACCTGGTGGCGACACACACACACACGTCCCTCAGAATAGTTTAACTCCACCAAAGGTGGCTCCCTTCCTCAACCCCTCCCAATAAGATTTGATCCTATGAGCTAGTGGGGATACACACACACAAAAGCCTAACTACATAAATTAAATGGTTGGTAAATTCCAATAAGCATCAATGATAACCAACCTAGATCTTTCCTAACTCTGGATTTACCAAATGTTCATTGGGATAAGGTCTCTTGAGATGCAAATATTTAAAGATGAAGAAGATTTTATCCTTATGCACTTGGTAGATCTGAAGTTAAGATGGATTTAGGCTAATTTAATTCCCCTTTTTAACTATGCTATATTCCACATGAATACCATAACATAGAACTCTTTTTATTTTTACTTATTTATTTATTTTTTGTAAGCTTGGTAGGACTACATCTTTATCATGTCCAACTTCTCACCCTGATTGGGGGGATACCACAAGATTTGAACCCAAAACTTTCGGTTCGGTGAGACTTCATTTCCATAGCCATTGTCAATTGAGCTACCCCAAGCGGAAAATGTAGAATTTATATTGCTATTTTTTAGAACTTGTATAACATATGGTTATTTTTTATTTTATTTTGACCGAGTCAAAATGTTTACATAACATAACAGGAGAGGACATCATCTCTAACATACTAAGCTAGAGAACCCACTTTACCATGGAAATTCTTAACTTGTAAATAGCTTTTGTTACAATACCATGGGTAAATACCATAGATTATCAATACCATATACCAATATGGCATTTTTTAATTAATTAAGTTGAAACAAATTAATTAAAATAGCATAAATTGGAGATAAATCTTAACTCTTGACTTGTGACTTAGTCTTGAGGATGTGATCTAACGGTTAGGTGGGGAGGTTTGGTCCCTGTTAGCCCTGTTGGCATATGGCCCAAAATGGATCCAAATATGCTCCCTAAGTCTTCAAAAGCTAGTAAGATCATTCAAAAAATCAAAACAATCGCATGCTTAGAGCCCTTAGAATGGTGGAGAAACACTATCGTGAGGCCAAAAACACATAAAAATAGTGAAAAACAAAGTATCGGAGGCATAAAACAAGTGAATGCACAGTAGCTGTCAGATTTGGCCGGCCAACAATCCAGATTTGATCAGCGGGTTGCAATCGGCGGTGGAAATCAGCGAATTGAGGGCAGACCATATGAAACTTGCGATGGCGATCAATGGAGTCAACGTGGATTGTCGATCAAGCGCGCAGATCGATGGCCCACATTGCATTGCAGAATCGCAATCAATCAACACAACAGAGTGCTCACCATCGGCCCAGGGCATGAGCGACATGCGATTGCAATCAATTGCATCGTGATATCGCAATCGGGGAAAACATTATGGAGCGGGGCCTTTATAATGCATAGGTGTGATCCGATGAACCGGACCCGACAGTGATATAAATAGTATTGCATAAGATTTGAAATCCGTCGAAAGACATTTTCCTATGTATTTTGTATATTTTCGTTATTTAATGAAATATAAAGAGACAACGCCAATGCGATAAAACCCGGACCCGAAGGGGTTCAAGAATGAAAATATATGATATTTTAGATCCGCCAAAGCCATTTTTTCAAGAATTTTAGCGTATTTCAAAATATGAAAGGAAACCTTAGAGCAGGACTGAAGCGACTTGCGATAGCGATTCAAGACGGACCCGATAGAGGAATAGACCATATTTAAGGACTTTTTAAGTCCATAATGAATAGAGCTTGGCGGGAATTCACAATGTTGTAGAGATTTTCTGTGTAAAATAGAAAACAATCATTTTTGGTATTCGAAAGGATGTCAAAGGGCCCAAGGCAACATTCCATTACAGAACAGAGGCCGGGAGACAAAGACATGGAGATAGAATGCCGGAAGGGAAAAGGCAACAACGGAACACAACCAAAGCAACATATGATCATGGAGCATCGCTGGCACGAGCGAGCCACCCGACAACGCAACACATTTACCAGAATTTGGTTATTGTTGTTAGAAAAAGAAACCTCTGAGATCATGCGTGCCTAGTCATGGCATCAAACAGCTAAAAAGACAGAGGGGATAGATTAAGACCTCTCGAGCCTCAGAGGGTTCGAGAGCATTGTAAAAGGCTTATAAAAGGTTGAAAGTTCAGAGGATCAAGGGTTCAACTTTTGGAGACTGTGGAGACTCTGCTCCTCTAAGCGTCTCATCTTCATTCTAGCAATATAAGCTTCTTTTGCTGTTACATGTTCAATTCCCATTTTCTCTTCTGTTCTAAGCTTGCACTTGAATAGGTTATTCATGTTTTCTTCTGTGTCTAATGCTAGATAATTTTTATCTTATCTCTACGTTGATAAATTAGATTTGCAAGCTTCATTTACTTCCTGTAGCTAGACATTCATATATGTTTATGTATGCATCTGCCGGTACAGTCAGTATTCTCCATCTATCCATTGAATCTATAAACGATTGAGCATTAGTGGTCTAAAGCCTTGTAAAGCTGAGGGTGTTCATGCATGTCTTGAGTGAAAACAGAGTTGAAACAACCATCTGACTTGACCCAAACCATCATCCATTCCAATAGTTCAGAAAACGATATTGAAGATTTATATGTTACCAGGCATCTCCGAGCTACAACCTAGGAGAGCTTCCTGTAGTGATAACATAATTAGTGTTGTTGCTGGGGAGAGGAGACTGAAGTTCAACTTCCCTGGGAGACGACACAGATCCGGCTTTGATGATAGACAAAGTCTGGGCACTTTTTCAGTTGTAATCATCTATCTGGTGACTCTACTGAAGGATGAACCTCTTGGCGACTCTACTTCATATTTCTAGCTCAGTTTGTAAGGCATACTCAGAGAAATCCTCAGAAGCCACAAGCTGACCTAGCGCCTGACCTTGAAAAAATCATCAAAGAAAGAAAGGTGTTGTAGAAAGGAGCATCAGGTTCAGGTAGTTCTAAACAATATTCTATATTTCTTCAAGAAATTCCTGTAATAGAACAAATACATGTTGAGAGTATAGCATCTAATACTAGCAGTGAAGAAAAAATCTGAGAAATTCATAAAGCTCCTTATTCTTTAGGTTCTCCTTTTGTTGTAAGCCCAAAGGAAACCTCACCTCCTATCCATCATACTCCTTTAGTCTTATCAGTCACTCCTCAACCCTCTGTCATTCAGACTTCCAGTACCCTTATAGCCATCACAGCTATGGCAGGACCACAAACACCTACCAAAATGGAAAGAATCGTAGCTGCTAGGTATGGACCTTTAGTCGTGCCCACTCCTGTGAATGCCATGCCTACTGGAGAATATTAGAAGTATATGCCTAAGTTCACTGGGACTGGAGGTGTTACAGCTGAAGATCATCTTGAATCATTCTACAGCTATGTTGATAACCTGGACATTAGTGAAGATGATGTATGGATGAGTCTTTGTCCAAAGCCTAGATGGAGAGGCTAGAAAATGGTTCAGAGAACTGACCCCAAGGTCTATAGCAGATATTGAGGCTTTAGATGATGTATTCCTAAAGCATTGGGGGGATAAGAAGGATCTACTTTACTACCACATCGAGTTTGGCAACTTAAAGAGGGAAAATGGTGAGTTGTTGTCTAATTTTAATAAGAAGTTTAACCGCATGTACAACAAGATATCAGCGGAAGTAAAACCCACCACTACCTCTGCTAAACTCATTTATGCCGATGCCTTTGATTCTGACTTCTGTCTACTATTGAGGGATAGACGTTGTGCTACCTTGGCTGATATGCAGGATGCAACCTTAGAAGTAGAATCAAACATCATGGCTGCGGAGGAGCTCAAGGGGAATGTTGATAGAAGGAGACAAAGGGGTGAATCTTCATCATCTTTAGATCCCAATATCGATAAAATGACCAAGATGATAGAGCCATTAGATTATGAAATCTTCAAATTAAAGGTTAAGCAGTACCCTGGGAAAGGAAGAGTTCCTAATACCTTTGCTCCTAGAAATCCAAATCCATATAGAAGAGCTAATGAATAGTTGCAGATTTTGCAAAGAAGCAAAGATGCCAATGAAGACCAAAGGGTGAAGACCCCTTTTCAAAATGTAGTCATGGAAGAAGAGCAGTTTGAAGAAGATGATGAGATCCATTGTATGGAAGACAAAGGCAGTGCCTTTTTTTTGACCTTAGCTGCATATGAAAAGTCATTATTCAATGACCAGATCAACCAAGAGTGGGATGGTGAAGCTCTTCTGCAAACTAATGATCGCACAGATATGATCTGAGGTCGAAGATGAATAATGCCAAGGAAACTCATGTTTAGAATCTTGTCCTTGCAATACAGCAAGCTAATAAGCAGAAACGAACGACAATTGATCCCATAATCCTCAAAGCTCCAGCTCACGAGGTAAGAGGCCCTCACAAGTCTCCTTCTCTTTTCAGTTTTGAATCAGAAATCCAGAAGCTAAGAATAAGTATATCTTTGATTGAACTAGTGAAGAATGAGTCCTTCAAGAGGTCTATCCTCTAGGCCCCTGAGCCTAAAGCCATCCAAGCCTCCATTGACTATGTAATATGCAATATGACAAACCAGTTGTTGTTCTCAGCCCAATGATTGAAAATTATGATGACAGCTCTCCATCGTTCTATGTCTCTCTGACTATTCATGACAAAATCCTTCACAACTGCCTTCTGGACACAGGAGCTAACCATAATCTAATGCCCAAGGCTGTCAGGGATGAATTGGGTCTTGACATTACCAAGCCTTATCATGACATGTTTTCTTTTGACTCTAGAAAAGTGAAATGTTTGGGATTAATCAAAGACTTAGCCATTACTTTGTCTCCGCTGCCCATGAAAAGCATGATAATGGATATTGTGGTAGTAGATGTACCCCCCAAGTTCGACATGTTGCTCTCCAGAGGTTGGATCAAGAGATTAGGTGGAACACTGCAAAATGATCTGCCCTATGGTACTGTCCCAGTTTTTGGAGGTAAGAGCAGGAGATTATACAGAGAAGCTCAGTTGAATTATATCATCAGTGATAAGAAGAATCCCACTAATCATCCCATCTATGCTGTTGAAACTGATTTTGAAGCCTGTATTTTTCAGATTGAAGAATCCCATTTGGCCTCCATGCAACTTAGGAAACCGGTTTGCCAAATCACAAAGGAAGAAGACCCACAAATTTGGGACATGTTCTTTAATGGAGCTTGCTCTAAGGAAGTTGCAGGGGCTGGTGTAGTCCTTGTGTCCCCCACACAAGAATGCATTCATTTATCTTTCAAGTTAACTTTTCAGGTCACAAATAACATAACAGAGTATGAAGTCTTGATATTGAGGTTAAACGCTGCTAAAGAATGGGCATCAAAGGTCTGAAGGTGTTTGGAGACGTAGACCTTATCATTCAGCAGGTCAATAAAACTTTCCAAGCAAAACATCCAAGGCTGAAAGGGTATAGAGATGAGGTATGGAAGCTCAAGGGCTCTTTCAATAGTTGCAACATTTCTTACATCCCTAGAATGAAGAACCAACTTGCTGACTCCCTTGTTGTGTCTGCTAGCATGTTTATTCCTCCTTTGCCTCCTAAATTGATTTATGAATTTCAGGTGAAATATAGACCATCTCTGCCTCACAATGTCAAATACTAGAATTTTTTTGAAGATGATGATGAAATTAATAGGTTTTTACAAGGCTTTGATGAATTTGTTGAAATGCACATTGACCAAGAAAACGAAGCCATTGAAGAATACAACCAGTCCAAGCTAAAGGAAAAGATTGGTCAGGATAGCATTGTTCAGCTGCCTAGTAACCATATACCCAAAGGGTTGTTGCCCCTAGAGAAGCTTTTTGATCATAATGATGTACCTTATAAACTTGCCAAAAAAAAAATGACATGGCAAGGAGAATGAGTAACTTGGTTGAATTAAAGCAGATCAAAGAACAACTAGTTGAGAAGTCAAGAATTCATCAGAAGAAGATCAAATAAACCTTTGATAGAAAAGCAAAGGTGGACAGTTTCTAAGTTGGTGTCTGGGTTCTAAAATGGGATGCATTGAAGGAAAATAAAGGTAATCATAGTAAGTTTGACACCTTATGGACATGTCCGTTTGTCATCGCTCAAATTCAACATAACAATACCTTTATTCTGCACAGTCTGGAAGGAGAAGATGTTTTTGGTGGCCCAATCAATGGGCGGTTCTTGAAACTTTATTTCATTTAAGGCTCTAAAGCCTTGATATTGTAAATATGTTTTTCAGTTTTCATTTTCAATGCAAAATAAACTCCATGCCCAATGGAACACTAGGAGATAGATTTGATTTTGGTTTTACAGGAAAGGCATTGGTCTGCAGTTCTTGAAACCTCACAGGGAGGCTTTCATCCCCAGAAGGAGCTAATATTAGCCCTGTTGGCATATGGCCCAAAATGGATCCAAATATGCTCCCTAAGTCTTCAAAAGCTAGTAAGATCATTCAAAAATCAAAACAATCGCATGCCAAGAGCCCTTAGAATGGCGGAGAAACACTATCGGGAGGCCAAAAACACATAAAAACAGTGAAAAACAAAGTATCAAAGGCATAAAACAAGTGAATGCACAGTAGCCGTCAGATCTGGTCGATCAATGGTCCAGATTTGATTAGCGGGTCGCAATCGGCAGATTGAGGGCGGACCATATGAAACTTGCGATGGCGATCGGTGGAGTCAACGTGGACCGTCGAATAAGAGCGCAGATCGACGGCCCACGTTGCATCGCAGAATCGCAATTGGCCAACACAACAGAGCGCTCACCATCGGCCCAGGGCGTGAGTGATATGCGATTGCGATCAATGGCATCGCAATATCGCAGTTGGGGAAAACATTTCTGGAGCGAGGCCTTTATACATGCATAGGTGCAATCCGATGAACCAGACCCGATGGTTATATAAATAGTATTGCATAAGATTTAAGATCCACCGAAAGGAATTTTCCTATGTATTTTGTATATTTCCATTATTTAAAGAAATATAAAGAGACAGCGTTGATGCGATAAAACCCGGACCCGAAGGGGTTCGGGAATGAAAATATATAATATTTCAGATCCACCAAAGCCATTTTTTAAGGATTTTTAGTGTTTTTTAGCGTATTTCAAAATACGAAAGGAAACCTTGGAGCAGGACCGAAGCGACTTGCGATAGCGATTCAGGATAGACCCGATAGAGGAATAGACCATATTTAAAGACTTTTGAAGTTCGGAATGAATAAAGCTTGGCGGAATTTCACAGTGTTGCAACGTTTTTCTTTGTAAAACAGAAAAAAGCCATTTTTGGTATTCAAAAGGATGTCAAAGGGCCCAAGGCAACATTCCGTTACATAATAGAGGCTGGGAAATAGAGGTTGGGAGACAGAGATCGGGAGATAGAAGGCCAGAAGGGGAAAGGCAACAAAGCAACACAACCAAACCAACAAATGATCATGGAGCATCGCTGGCACGAGTAAGCCACCCAACAACGCAACACATTTACCAGAATTTGGTTATTGTTGTTAGAAAAAGAAACCTTTGAGCTCATGCCTGCCTAGTCATGGCATCAAACAGTTAAAAAGACAGAGTGGATAGATTAAGATCTCTCAAGCCTCAGAGGGTTCGAGAGCATTGTAAAAGGCCTATAAAAGGTTGAAAGTTCAGAGGATCAAGAGTTCAACTTTTGGAGACTGTGGAGACTCTACTCCTCTAAGCGTCTTATCTTCATTCTAGCAATATAAGCTTCTTTTGTTGTTACATGTTCAATTCCAATTTTCTCCTCTATTCTAAGCTTGCACTTGAATAGATTATTCATGTTTTCTTCTGTGTCTAATGCTAGATAACTGTTATCTTATCTCTGCGTTGATAAATTAGATTTGCAAGCTTCATTTACTTCCTGTAGCTAGCCATTCATATATGTTTATGTATGCATCTACCAGTATAGGTAGTATTCTCCATCTATCTATTGAATCTATAAACTATCGAGCATTAGTGGTCTAAAGCCTTATAAAATTGAGGGTGTTCATGGATGTCTGGAGTGAAAACAGAGTTGAAACACTCATCTGACTTGACCCAAACCATCATCCATTCCAATAGTTCAGAAAACAATATTGAAGATTTATATGTTATCAGGCATCTCCGAGCTACAACCTAGGAGAGCTTCTTGGAGTGATAACAGTCCCCACAAGTTTTGTCGTCTAATCCCAAGTAGGACTATGTATGCCTGAGACTCATAGAATGGATCTAGATCTACCTATCCATATAGTGGATTTACATATTCTGAGAAATTAGAAATTGATTCCCGTTAAGATCAGGGAATATGTGACAATATGATATAGGTGGATATTGGTGGCCACCCACCAATTCCACATGGACCCCCACCATTGTTTCTTTCATTTTTTCAGTTTCCTTAATTGTAGCACAGTTTACTTTTTTTAGCAGTTTTTCAGGTTCTGAACTTCCAAAGCCGTTTTGAGGCCCTAAATGACGTTTTTTGGGGAAAAATGGGAGCAACATCAATCCATGGATCGATGTTGCTCTTTCAACCGATGTTGCTCTTCCCAAAGTTGTATTTCTCGGATAGATCTTTCTAACGTGGTATTGTGCGCGTCAAATGAAGATCGCATGCCAAAATTACGACCCCGGGAAGTTGATATACCAATTTACCCAAAATGGGGCCCATAGTTTAGAGTTTCATCTCCTAGAGTTAGGTTTTTGGATGTTTTGGGTTTTCCATTGTTTCTCAACAATAAATAGACCTTCGAGCCTCATTATAAGATAGTTCAGAGGCATGTAGCCGCCACATCTCTCCTCAGATATAAGCTACCATCGCCCGAGCTAGTTTATTTCCATTTCTGTTTGTAAGCATATTTTAGTATTTTACATTAATGAAATGAAGTATTATTTCTGCTGCATCTCTGTATTTATGGTTATCTCTATAATTTGTTGCGTTCTTGTTTAAATTTGGATCACTGGTATCAGAGGGGTCTGCTCTTTCTTTGTTTTTCTTTGCATGTCTCCAACGAGGTCGAGATATAAGGAGTTAGGGCTTGAACTGGTCGAACCTTTGCAAGACCAGCCTCACAAAGCCTGACGGCCTCCCATGGAGGATGAAAAGAAAGATGAGGGGTTAGGAGATCCTATCAAAATCTTGCTCGAAGAGGCCCTCAAGCGACAAATGAACGCGATGATGGACAACTTTGCATAGATCCTTCAGCGGTTGCCCAGGGGCGACACATCTACTTCCAACAGCTACTACGGAAGTACCACACCCTTTAAGGTACAAGTTAACTTTGACATTCCCATATTTGAGGGTCAGATAGATGCAGATGCTGTAGATAAATGGTTAAATCTGCTAAAAGGGTATTTTTCTGTTAATGATTTTTTTGCACGAGAAAAGATTACTTTCGCTCTTCTCAAAGCCGCCCCACACGTTAAGGACTAGTGGGAAACCTACTGCGAGCAGAAGGATAAAAGTACAACCTCATTGTTTTCAGCCGCACCCACTTGGAATTCATTCCAAAATGCCATCAAAGAGCAGTACTACCCTATTAGAAGCTACGAGGATAAATACATAAAGTGAACCACACTGCGGCAGGGAAGGGACTAAGACGTGCCAGAGTTTACCAATATTTTTCATACCCTTCGCACAAAGTTGGGTATCAAGGATTATGAGCTGCATTTGGTACTCAAATACCGCGACTGCCTACAGAGGTACATCCAAGAAAAAATGGAGTTCCTGGACATCTCCTCACTCAGCACGACATACCGATACGCTGTCAAAATCAAGCAAAAGTTTAAACAGAAGAAGCGAGACTTTGGATCTGCAAATCCGAAGCAAGGGAAAGGCGCCCCCAAACTACTGAACAATGGACAAAGCTAAGTCAGGGTGGCTCAAGATAACTCACCAAAGCCGCAAGCAAAGAAAAACAACGTGAACCCGAAGAAGGACACGGGAAAGTGGTGTGAGTTCCATAAGAGCTCCATTCATAAAACAAGTGAGTGTCGGGCCAAGTAGTCACTGGTGGTCGAGCTAAAGTCTTCGGAATCAGATGCATGTTCCGACTTTGAGTTAGAACCCGATAAGGGGAATGACAAAGGGAAGAAGATTATCGATGCGGAGCCCAACGACACCATTGCCACCACGAAGATCCAGAAGGAGGAACTCGAAGATCCAGAGGAAGAGGAGCGCCTCTTCCACTCCCAGATGTGGGTAAAGGGCTCCCAGCTACATTTCATTATCGACAACGGGAGCCAAAAGAACTTCATTTTGACAGAGGTCGTGAAGCGGTTGGGCTTACCGACCATAGCACATCCACAACCGTACACCATCGGGTGGCTTCACTAAAGACGAGATCTTCGCGTGAGCCAGTAGTGTTGCCTTCCATACAACATCAAGCCCTTCACAAATGAGGTATTGTGTGACGTTGCTCCCCTTGATGTTTGTGATGTATTATTAAGCCAACCATACTTGTGGAAGTGACATGTTGTGTATGAGTCAAGGCCTTGTGCTGTTATTGTTACTTTGGGAAAGAAGTTGTACAGGATATCGGAGGTAGCACTGCCTACTGCCATCTCTTTGGTTACTGCAAAACAATGCAGTAAGCTCATTTCCAAAACCGGGAAATTTGTTTTCCTGATGATACACCCTCAAGGAAAGAAGAAGACGGTGGCCATGACCTCCAGACAGGCCCCCTTTGCATGACAACTATAGATGGACAAGGTCGTGGAGGAGTACACAGACATCTTCACCTCCCCCGCAGGGGTTCCTCTGCACTGTTAGGTCAAACACTCCATCGATTTGACCCCCGGTGCGCTGCTGCCCAATGGACCAATCTATCGACGCTTCGTTTTGGAGAACGATGAAATCAAGAGGCAGTTTCATGAGCTGCTGCAGAAATGTCACATCCGACCGAGTTCATCGCCCTATGGGAGCTCGATCGTGTTGGTACAAAAGAAGGATGGGACTTGGAGACTCTATATTGACTATCGAGTGCTGAACAAGATCACTGTCCGGAATAGGTACCTGATCCCACGAATTGATGACCTTCTGGACCAACTGAAGGGGGCAAAATATTTAAGCAAGATCGATTTGAATTCAGGATATCACCAGGTACTAATCGAACCCTCAGATGTGTGGAAGACTACCTTCAAAGCCAAGGAGGGCCTCTTCGAATGGTTGGTTATGCCTTTCGGCTTGACAAATGCTCTTGTAACCTTCATGAAGCTAATGGATGACATCTTACGGCTGTTCACCAACTCATTTGTAGTGGTATTCTTGGATGACATCTTGATCTTCAGCTAGAGTTGGAAAGAGCACCTCCACCACATCCGACAGGTTCTCCAAACACTGTGGCAACACAAGTTATGTGCCAATTTGGATAAATGCGCTTTTGGCATGACCCAAGTTCAGTATCTGGGATACATTGTTGATGAACAGGGGAGGGGGGGAGGTTGCATACCACTCTGACAGACCTCCACAACTTTCTAGGTCTTGCCAACTTCTACCACAGGTTCGTGTTGGGATTTTCTAATATCACTTGGCCCTTGAGTCAAGTCACTAAGGGAGGGGCGAAAGCCAAATTCTTTTGGTTTGAATCTAAACAAAAGGCATTCACGGAGTTGAAACATCGCCTTTGCTCGGCGCCAGTGCTCACATTACCAGACTTGCAACAACCATTTGAGATTGAGACGGATGCCTCTGACTATGCTATTGCGGCAGTCCTTACTCAACACGGGCATCCAATGGCATATCACAGTGAGACACTTTCAGACACAGTTTTGAAGTCTCCCACTTATAACAAAGAGATGTATTCCATTGTTTAGGCCTGCCGACAATGGAAGCATCACATTTTGGGGAAGCAAATGCTCATCCACACAGATCACCGATCCCTGTAGTTCATATAGACCCAAGGGAAGTTGCAGAATGATCACCATCAGAAGTGGTTCACATACTTGCAACAGTTCCATTTGAATATCAAGTATAAGAAGGGCAGCACCAATAATGTTGCAGATTGCCTCAGTCGATCACTGATCATGGTGTTAACCATCGTACTCAACTCTTGTGGGCACGAGACTTCTGATTGGCCACTTCTCTACAAAAGTGCCCAAAATTTGGCCACACATACGAGACACTCTTGGAGGGTTAGCATCTTCCAGATTTTCACCTCCGGGATGCCTTGTGTTCCTTCAAGTGAACGTGCCAAGATGATTTGGGAAGCACATTATAGTCGAGCTACTAGGCATTTCGGGGTCGAGAAAACGATGGCAGTACTACAGAAGTATTTCTATTGGCCGAATCTTCGATAGGATGTCGAAAAGTACATCAGATCTTGCATTGTTTGCGCCATTGCCAAACCGACCATCAAGAAGCAAGGTTTCTATACTCCGCTGCCTACCCCTAATCGACCCTGGGAATCCATCTCCTTGGATTACATGTCGGGCCTTCTTTCTATTGAGCATGGAAACAACTGTGATTTTGTGGTCGTCGACAGGGTCTTGAAGATGGCTATTAGGCAGCTTGCAAGAAGAATATCACAACGAAAACCACTGCTAATATCTTCTTTGAACGAGTGTGGGTACACTTTGGGATCCCATAGTCTATCATCTTAAATTAGGACAGTAGGTTCCTCAGCACATTTTGGTCCAATCTCTGGTCAATGTTGGACACCAAACTAAGTCCACAACCTTCCATCCCCAAACTGATGACCAGACAAAGGTTGTCAACACGATGATTGTACACATTATGCGCTTGTACAACTCAAAGCATCCACGCACATGAGATCAAAGCCTCCCCTATGTTCAGCACAGCTATAACCAGGCTCTTCATAGCTCGACTGGCCACAACACTTTTCAGGTGGGCTTGGGATTCCAGCCACTATGTCCCATTAATGTGGCCATGCCATTTGCAGCTGCTCAGGCAGATTCAACTCATGTCCAGTCCGAAACAGATAAGGCAAACAACTTCATTAAGCACATCCAACATATCCACCAGCAGGTCCACGACATTCTGGAGAAATCAAATGCCAAGTACAAGCAGCGACATTATCAACATCGGGTGCATCACAAGTTTCAGGTAAGCGACAAAGTCTAGTTGCATTTGCAAAAGGAACGTCTTACCGGAGTCTATCAGAAGCTCAGACCACTCTGATATGGTCCTTACACCATTACCAAGGCTGTGGGAGACAATGCATTTGAACTCAACATTCTCCCATTCCTTGGCCTCCACCCAATGTTCAATGTGGACCGCCTTCGACCATACTTTCCACCATTACTAGACACATCTGACATTACAGAACAGTTCACACCAATAGAGTTAAATCCAGATTACATGGAACAAGCTGCAACTGATCGGATCATGGACATGTAGATCAAACACACTCACCAGTAGAAGATCCAACTGTATCAAGTTGTCAAAGCATGCCAACTCCTTCACCATGGCAAGTGGCTCACCGGGGACCAAGTTCAGCAGAAGTTTCCTTATCTCATAGAGGAACTCAACGCAATGGGGACCATTACTTCCTAAGGGGGGAGGAATGCTCCAAATGGATATTGATGGCCACCCGGCAATTCCAATTGAACACCCACCATTGTTTCTTTCAGTATTTCAGTTTCCTTAATTGTAGCACAATTTACTATTTTTAGAAGTTTTTCGAGTCCTGAACTTCTGGAGCGATTTTGAGGCCCTAAACAACATTTTTTGGAAAAACTGAGAGCAACATGGATTCATGGACTGATGTTGCTCTTCCCAAAGTTGTAGTACTCGGATAAATCTCTCTAACAATGTATTGTGCGCGTCAAACAAAGATCATATACCAAAGTTACGACCCTAGGAAGTTGATGTACTAATTTACCCAAAACGGGGCCCATAGTTTGACGCTTTATCTCCTAGGTTAGGTTTTTGGATGTTTAGGGTTTTCCATTGTTTCTCAACAATAAATAGGGCTTCGAGCCTCATTGTAAAACAGTTCAGAGACATAAAGCCGCCATATCTCTCCTCAGAGATAAGCTACCATTGCTTGAGCTAGTTTATTCTAATTTCTGTTTGTAAGCATATTTCAGTGTTTTACATTAATGAAATGAAATATTATTTCTACTGCATCTCTATATTTATAGTCATCTCTGTAATTTGTTGTGTTCGTGTTTAAATCTAGATCACAATATGTTTATCTGAACATAAGAGGAAAAAAAGAAAAAAAAACATAAATCATAGATAAATTTAAGTCCTTTTGAGAAGACTTCCTTATAAAAAAAATAATAGATAGATAAATTTAGACCACACCAACCCATAATCGTAACTAAATTTGTACCCATAAAATTTAACTTTTTACCATTAATACCTTAACAAAATATCTTATCCTATCAGCCAAGACTCTACTCAATATCTTACCCTCTGGCCCACTACTCTACTCCTCATCTACATCGTCTGATTTGAATTAATAAATACAAAATTTAAAACTCCCCTAACAAAATGATCAAAACATACAAACTCCCGAAAACCAATTTTAACAACAAATCTAATTTTCTGACCCACATCAATTCGGTTCCTCAATCATGACTTGCAATATCATTTTAATGACCGAACAAATTCATGTGTAAATTTAAAATAAGTTCATTAAAAACTCTGCCACTCCGGATTTAAAAGAATACAAAATTGTCTCTGAAAGCAAATAGTAATAACCCTCCGATAGTCTGGGTTCATCGCCCTGAATCATTTTTGAGATAAGAATGGCCGTTTATAAATTTGGAAAAAGAAATTGCATTATCTACTTTCAAATAGAGAAGAAACAAAAATATTTTAAGATAACACCAGAACCTCCATCGACGAAGAAGACACATCCCACGATAAGCATTGTTACAGTTTATGTATGTATATGTTGATACAAGAGGAGAATGCCTTGCTACGAAACACCTCCAATTCAAAGAAAGTCGAAAAATAGAAGAATGACCATACTGAATAGAATAGACATAGACGAGAACAAATGATTATAGTAGGCATTAACATTTGGATGGCCATTTTTAGAAGTAGCAGCTTTTATTGGCGCAGATGCAACTGAATTATTTGTAGCTGGTGCAACAGTGGCAGATGGCAATGGAGGATCTATCACATCTTCTAGAGTTGGAGCTGGAGCCACAACAGGTAACTTTGAAGGAGGCATGACAGCTAAAAGTGCTCCAGGTTCAACCAAGAACATTGAATAATCACTCTTTCTTCTAGGATGAAGACAAGCATTATCTGGCATCAAATGATATCAAACAAAACAAAACAGAAGCTGTTAATTAGAAAGGCATCGGGTCTGATGCTGAAACAAAAGCATATCCTTTGGAGTAGGAAAAAGTAGAAGGTTTGGAATCTAAATTTATATATAAATGACAAATATTAAGCAGCAAGTACTGAGATGATCATTAGTTTATTGTCTCTTCATTTGGTGGGTTAAATAAAAATAAAGTAATATTTAATAAACAAACTAAACCAATAATTGAACTTAATCATAGTGATTAAATGTGCAAACAATGCATAGAGACACGTAAATTATTATTGGCCTACAATGCAGAAAAGCAAGCAGCGAGACTATTTAATTACTACTTACTCATATATGCGCGGGCTGTGGCTGGAAATTCAGTTATAAGACCATCTACTTTAACAACATTTACAAAGGTGTTGATTTCCATTGTTGGATCTGCAAGATAATCGAATGCTAGACTGGGGAACTCATTCCTTAAACGAAATACGAACACCGTGAGATTGTAAAGATGCATCCGGCTTACAATACCCGTGTCATTGATGAGGAAGAATTCAGAGAAACTAAGAATTGTGTTCCTGGATAGCGTCACAGTGTCAGCAAACTCTTTAATCTCCTTGATTGATGAATCTGGGACTGTAACATTAGGGTTTGCTATGTGGTAAACAAGCTTATAACCAGTGGTATTTTGCCTCAACTTCCGCAGAACAGCACTGTCATCAGATTGGATAAGCACTCGTTCAGTCATTTTATCATAGCCGGCCTCTTTTAAGGCATCTACAACTGCGCTTGTAACATCAAGGCCCCGTTTTGACGCTAGGTATCGTGCATTCTGCAGCAGGGAAAATAAAGCAAATTAATAATGATAATTATGGACTTAAACTGATATTTCAATCAAATATAGAATGGCATTGACTGGTTAAGTAATAGAGCCATCAAAATTTGTGATATAATCGTCATTGCTTCATGGATTTCTCCAGATAAAAACCAGAAGGGGAGAACTTATCTACAAAACAGTTGATAAGGACCTTCGTGCCTTACGAATTGTGATTTATAATTGATATCGTTTATATTCAGGTTGAGAAGACAAGGACAGCATGGTTGATCCTGCGTGCGTTTTGGATTATAACACTAAACGATAGTTGCTTATTTCTTATGGAGTTGTCTATAATGTGATTTTTTGGAGATTCCAGTGAACGTGGAAGAAATTGAGGTTAAATCTTGATTTGTGGCAGTTAAAATGGTTTTTTAAGTGTTAAAATGGTTTTTTAAGTGTATATTTAGATTCAGCACTCTGAAGAACCCCTGGGACACTTTGATTGTGCAGAAACTAGCTATCAAATTTGCGATTCCAATAAATTGCTGCAAGATTTTGACGAGAAAAACCCACCAAAAAAACTTTCAAAAAAATATCATTATAGACAACTGCATTTCTTATTAGTCCCTGAGAACCACCAACTTACACTTAAATGTCACAGCAGGAGCAGCCAATGAAGTTAAAGTGCAGTTTGGTATTTTAGTTCCACTTCCAGTGATATTTGATATTTCTGTTAAAAAAATTAGCATATAATTAATTTGTTTCGGTCTCTCTCTAGGAAGTTCACTTGATTTTTGTCTTACAAAGGAATGTATTAGCCTATGTAATTGTGGCAAAAACCCCTTTGTTGTAGAATGAGCGTCGGTTTTATTACAGACACTGCAGCTGCAGCATGTTATACCCTCTAAATCTCTCAATGCACAAATGAGTGCCTACTTTTAATTCAGTTTATAATATGCTAGTTTCTGCCTCGTTTTACCTTGCAAAACTATCTTTACTCTTTTATTGTCTAAGAGCGAATATACTTAGTATATTTGTACATCAGCACCCTCTTATTTTCTTCATTAGTTCATCGTTTTCTTTAAGATTTTTAGCTTGGTATTACAACTAATACTGTAAGGAGATTTTGTGCAAGAATTGTTGCAAGGAACAATGGCGAATGGCAACTATCCCCTGCAGATTACACAGTTTGCATGAGAAAATTATGAATATTCGACAATTAAAATGAATCAGAATGAAGGGTCCGTTGATGTCCGATGTCCGAAGGTCTCTATCATTGGGTTTACTGAACACGCAGATCAAACTGCCTTAAGTGCTTTCACAGTACACCAAGGAAATAAGCTAAATGATAACCAGAAAAAAGGATAAGCGGGCTCTATTCCGTATACAATCTGCATTGGTTGTGTTAATCTTAACCAGTATTGCTGCTGTACCAAAAATCAAAGAATGCTTGGAAAACTTTGCACAGTGTCTACGAAGGATAATACGAAGTCAAAATGGTAAGGCACCTTGCACAATGTCTACGAAGGATAATACGAAGTCAAATTGGTAAGGGTTCAAAATTCAAACGTTTGAAGATGAAAGAAGCTAAGTTTTTTCAAGATTTATCACTAGACCCACTAGGAACCGAGATACTGTCAATGGAATGAATTCTCAAGGGCAATCTGTCATAGAGATTTTGAAAACGAAGGAAGCTAAGTTTTTAAAAAAATTTATTACTAGACCCCCCAGAATCGAAGATAATGTGAATGGAATGAATTATAAAGGGCAATCTGTCGTAGAATAAAGAATTGTCGAGAATATATTGCCATGGCCATTGAACAACAAAAAGATCTCACCACAGCGAGGGATTGCACTGGTAAGTTCTTTGCAGTTACATGAGAAGAGCACGCTGTCCTCTACAGAGAACTTGATGCAAGACTTTCAAGGTTTCATTAAAAGTAATAAGTAAACTCCGAGGCTTCCTCCTATAATTAAAATAAAACACAAGGGGAACCTTTCACGTATATTGGACATGGAAGAAGAAGAGGAATAGCACATTGAAGAGAAGACGTTGTTCCGACCAAAGAAATATCGATGTAGACATTGACAATGCCTTGGGCAATATGACTTTGAGTGAACTGAGGTTCAGGGGGGATAACAGAGAATCATCGAGAAATATTGATATTTCTTTTTATAAAGTATGTATTAGAAGAATGTTGAAGTTTAAAATGATTTTAAAAATAAAAGAAATTTATTATTAAAATTA
>APFE030507259.1:129143-143378 GCA_000404065.3 Pinus taeda
AACCCAAAGCAAATATTATATACTTAAGGGATTAGTAAACCCAACATATTATTAATATTATAAACTTACCTAAATAATAAACCCAAAGAAAGCCCACGGGGCTTTGGATTGACGGTGAATGGGTGTGTTGTTAAGGCACTCCTTGCGTTAGGTTATCGGTTCAAATCCCCCGTGGGTACTTATGTTAGTCTTAACGTAGAAAAAAAAATAATAAACCCAAAGAATAAACATTATAAACACAAGAAATTAATATAATAAATCCTTAGGATTAATAAACCTAAGTCACTAATATTATAAGCCCAAAAGATTAACAAACAAAATGTATTATTAATACTATAAATCCAAGGAATTAATATAACCAAATCATTATTAATATTTATAAACCCAAAAGATTACTAAATGAAGGGATTAGTATTATAAACCAATGGATTATTAATATTATAAACCCAAGAGACTAATATTAAAAACCCTAGGGATCAATAAAACACACACACACACATATTATTTTATTTTTAAACCCACCAAAAAATATTATATACCTAAGGGATCAATAAATTCAATGTACTATTAATATTATAAATTTAAAGGAATAATAAATCCAACAAATAAACATTATAAACACAATAAAGTCCTTTGCACAGACTTCTTTCACAACTTAACCCTGATACGCCTCCTTTAAAAAAATTCCTAAGGTTTACTTTGGCGCGAATGCCTCCATCTACTTGCTCGAATTTACGTGAGAAGGGAACGGTGTGAGATGAAAACCCTAAAATAATCATGTGTATCAATGATAATGAATCGTAAAGCAAAAATGGGTGCATTCATCTTACCTACGGCAAGGGTTCCGGTTATCTGGAACTGGGTATTGAAGACTACACCTGCTGCTATCTGGAGAGCGCAACCTGCGAGAAGAATTTCAATTCATGAATTAAACCTAATAAGATACCAGGAAACCCAGTCATGGAGCGAATTAATAAAAGAGGTGTCGTGATCATGAATTACCTGGAACGGGAGAGAGCATCATCCGCTGGAACCTGGAAAAACCCCCAGAGTAAAACTGTTTGATTACTGGACACTCTGTAACAGCACGCGTAACTCAGACAGGAAGTAAACTCTGAGAGAATGAAAATACTGGCAAGCGACCTGAATAGTAAAACCTCCTCCCAAGCGAAAAGGTTTGTCCGTGGCCAGTTTCAGATCTCGACTCGAAATGGCTGCAGGGACAAACTGAAAGCACAGGACCTAGGGTTCGTTACCTGAACGCGGGGGCATATCCTTCTATGCGGGCGCAACGGCGATCTCCAAACATCTGGCCCAGTTGAACCATATGCAAACATCTGTCCTGCATGCAAGACACTCAGAACATGTACCAAAAACTTAGGACAAACTACCCTGTGCTTAAAATGTTCAGCTCCGAATGTCTTGAAGCCTGTGAAGCCGGCAATAAGACCCTCAACTTTGTTGGCCAATCAGAAATTAGATAATAACTTTTATATTATTTGTTAATATAAAAACTTCGCTTAAAATCGTGATGCACATCAACACTCTTGGTCAAACACAAGATTAATACCCGGTCAACGCCTGATCGAACGCTAATAGTCCCAGGCAGGGACTAATAATAAACTCAAGGGCTTAATATAACCAAGTCATTATTAACATGTATAAACCCAAGGGATTAATATTATAAACCCAAGGGATTATTGATATTATAAACCCAATAGATCAATAAACCAAAGAAATTAATATTAAAGACCCTAGGGATCAATAAAACCTAGTAATTAATATTGAAAACACGTGTAATTAATAAACCCAAGGGATTATTAATATTATAAACCCAAGGGACCAATAAACCCAATGGTTCAATATTCTAAACTCAAGGAATTAGTAAACACAAGGGATAAATATTATAAACCCAAGGGATCAACAAACCTAAGGGATCAATATTAAAAACACAAGGGATTAGTAAACCCTAGGAATTAATATTTTAAATCCAAGGGACTAATAAACTCATGGGATTATTAATATTATAAACCCAAGGGATTGTTAATTTTATAAATCCAATAGATTAATAAACCTAATGAATTTTATAAACCCACCCGGCTAATATTAAAAACCCAAGAAATTACTAAACCCCAGGAATTAATATTTTAAACCCAATGGATTAATAAACCCAAGGGACTATTGATATTATAAATCCAAGGGATTAAATTATAAACTCAAGGGTTTAATATTATAAACCCAAGGAATTATTAAACCCAAGGGATAAAAATTATAAATCTAAAGGATTATGAAACCAAGGCATCACTATTAAAAACACAAGAGATTAACAAACCCCGTGAATTGATATTTTAACAAAATTATTAAACCATAAAGATTGTTAATATTATAAACCCAACAGATTAATAAACCCAAGGGATATATATTATAAACCTATGAGATCAATATTAAACTCTAAGATTAATATTAACCCAATATTATAAACCATAATATTAAGCCCTAAATGTTTCATTGTCGCAATGTGACATTTAATAAATTACAATGTAATGTATCATTGTGACAATGATTGTCACATTGATTGTCACATTGCAACGATGTTTGTCAGACTGCAATGCTCGACAATGTGATAGTACGTCGATAATTGTGACACAACAACGTTGGATAATTTACCGAAGTGATTAATAAACCCAAGCGATTATTAGTATTTATAAACCCAAGGGATTATCAATATTATAAACCCAAGAGATCAATAAACCCAAGGGACTAATATAAAAACCCAATGGATCAATAAAACCTAAGAATTAATATTTTAAACTCATGGGATTAATCAACCCAAGAGATTATTAATAATATAAAACCAAGGGACCAATAAATCCAATGGTTTAATGTTATAAACACAAGAAATTAGTAAACCCAAGGGATACATATTATAAACCTAAATGATCAACATACCCAAATGATAAATATTAAACACATAAGGGATTTATAAAGCCTAGAAAATACTATTTTAAATCCAAGAAATTAATAAACCCATGGGATTATTAATATTATAAACCCAATATATTGTTAATATTATAAACCCAAGGGACTAATATCAACCCAAGGGATTTATAAACCGAAAGGACTAGTATTAAAAACCCAAGAGATTAATAAGCCTTAGGAATCAATATAATAAACCCAATATATTGATAAACCCAATAGATTATTAATATTATAAATCCAAGGGATTAAATTATAAACCCAAGGAATTAGTAAAACCAAGGGATAAATATTATAAACCCAAGTAATCAAGAAACCTATGAGATCAATATTAAAAGCACAAGAGATTAATAAACCCCATGAATTAATGTTTTAAACCCAAGGGATTAATAAACCCAAGGGATTATTAATATTATAAACCCAAGAGATTAATAAATTATAGGGATTGTTAATATTATAAATCTAACAGATTAATAAACCCAAGGGATATATATTATAAACTTATGAGATCAATATTAAACCCTAAGAATAATATTAAACCATTGGATTAAACCCAATATTAAAAGCACGAGAGATTAATAAACTCCATGAATTAATGTTTAATTAATATTTTAAACCCGGGGATTAATAAACCCATGTGATTATTAATATTATAAACCCAAAAGATTAATAAACTATAGGGATTGTTAATATTATAAACCTAACGGATTAATAAACCAAAGGGATATATATTATAAGCCTATGAGATCAATATTATACCCTAGGAATAATATTAAACCATTGGATTAAACCCAATATTATAACCCAGAATGTTAAACCCTAATTGTTTCATTGTCGCAATGTGACATCTAATAAAATACGATGTAATGTATCATTGTGACAATGATTGTGACACTAATTGTCAGATTGTGACGAAGTTTGTTAAACTGCAATGTTGGACTGTGTGATAGTTCAACGATAATTGTGACACTACAACATTGGATAATGTACCGAAAAGATTAATAAAACCAAGGAATTAATATTATAAACTCAATGGATTAATATACACAATGTATTATTAATGTTATAAACATAAGATCTTATTAATATTATAAAACCAATAGATTAATAAACCCTAGGGATTATTCATAATAATAAACTCAAGAGATTAATATACCCAAACAATTATTAATATTTATAAACTCAAGGGATTCTTAATATTATAAATCCAAGAGATCAATAAATCTAAGGGACTAATATTAAAAACCCTAAACATCCATACAACCTAAGAATTAATATTTAAAACCTATAAAATTAATAGACCCAAAAGATTATTAATATTATAAAACCAGAAAAATAAACTATTGTTTATTGGTCCCATTGCTTATTTCATATGTAATATATCTCAGTATTAATATTAATATATAAAATCAGAGTATCTCAGTATTAATATTAATATATAAAATCAGAGAACCAATAAACCATAGTTTATTGGTCCCATGGCAAGCGTATTTTACTCTATAAATATATCCGGTACACGTAATATTTTATTTTAAATTATTATATTATAATAACAGAATTTAATTCAAATGTTATGTGTTTTTTACACATAATTGTTAAATTATAATACAATCAATTTATTATAATTAAAATTATGTAATATGAAATTAATATATTGTACGATATATATTATATATTAATTTTCTTTAAAATATTATATTTTAATTATATATATTATATTATTTTAATTATATAAATTATAAAACGATTTAAATTTTGATAATTAAAATAGTAAAAATTATTCATTTATATTTATATTTTATTTAAAAATCTAATGGTTAAAGTATAAAGAAAAATGTATTAGTTGTTTAAGCTCCAGCTGCCACTATCCAGGTGGTCCAGGCCTCACTTGATGAGGTTTTGAAGTTCTCTGAAAGTGCCCTAATATGCCGATTCAATGGTTTTTGGTCGCGGCTGACAACTCTCCACAATTGGATCTCGGAGGTATGGAAGCCTTTAATTCTTGATGCAATTAATATCAACCCCTGTGCTAGGGGTTTTTTTATAGTAGATTTTGAAAACCCTGAAAGCAGACAATGTATTTTAGATTCCGGCCCTTGGTTTTGGGAAAAAATAGGCCTATTCATGAGGCCATGGAACCCATCATTCGATCTTTCAACAAGAATGATAACCTCAGCACCAGTTTGGATGGGATTACCAAACCTACCCTTGCATCTCTGGAATTTCTCCTCGCTAAAAGCCATCGGAAATGCAATTGGGAAATTTTACTGTAGGTGCCCAGAAACAGATGAATATGCCAGAACCACCTATGCACGCATATGTGTGGAAATGGACTTCAGCATCGGATTCCCAGCTGAAATACACCTAACAAGTAAAGACTATGTGTGGAATCAGAAACTCGATATGAAAGTGTCCTTTTCAGATGTCGATCCTGTTTTGAGACAGGCCACCTAGCCAAAAATTGTCCAAAAGCCTCCCAGAAAAATTCTGCTAGAAAAAATCACCACAGATTTACATGGTGGGAAGGAGCACAAAAGGAACACTACATTGTCATCAAAGAAGAATACTTTCAAGAAAACTCTGAATCACAAGAAATCAGGCAAGAAAGAAACAACTCTCAAGACAAGCAGGGGGAAAGCCCTGCCCAACAACAAAAGAGTAAACTCGACAACCCCTTAAGCAATGAGGGTTCGAATACTGCACAAAACAACTCTCCATTTAATAGCAAAATAGATCTCCTAGACCAAACTTCTTCTTGGACTATCTTCAAAAGGACGAACACAATAGATCGCAAAGCTAAGACACCAATGTCCCAAGAATCAGAAGAGATGAAGGAGATGCAAGATAAAGAAAGTTGGAAGACTGTAGAGAAAAAAAAGAAAGCTACAGCACCAATCTCGCTAAGAAAGACGAGGAACCAGACAATTAGAAACTAAGAAAGAAAATTATGGGTCCAATAGACCAATTTGGTCTCAGTGGACGGTAACCACCATCATCATCATCATTATTATTAAAGATAATGATTTTTTCATGAAAAACTCATTTCTATTTAAGTCACTATCTTTTTGTTATAATCTGATAAATTTACTTTGTGTGAAATTTGTCAGGTGAAATCTTGCTATTAGAGTGAAGGTTTTAGAATTATTATTATTATTATTATTATCTAATTTTAAGGTCACGGCTAGACACCAAATTGGAGTATGAGACCTCTTGTTTGTGGGACAAGGGACCCACCTCTATGCAGTGATTTGACTACTAAGTCAACAAAAACATACATACTCCACCCCTTTAAATTAACTCTACAAATAATCTAAAACTAATTTTTGTACGAAAACCAGACTTACCTTGTAATGTACCCAATCATCTAATTAACATGAAAGCATTGTCTAATTAACATGAAAGCAACAATGCGACTTGTAATTTAGAGGCAATCAGAAATATGCAACAGAATTAGTATTGCCTATGATAAATTTCTCCATTCACCCACAAATGCTTTCGGCCCTTTAAGCTCTTAAAACACATTCTCTAATTATACATGAATTATTTAGAGCAAGTAGATGGAAAAAACACAATAGGTCACATGTACCATCCGTTAGTTACTTTATGCTATGAATCCAGTATCCGCTTTGATACCCATAAAGCCAATTACATCATATTTAACATGGTTGGGAATTGTTTAACAAATAAACATGGAATAATGCCTTTCACACTACAATTAATTGTTGTAACAGTTTTTTAAATCTACGTTATAAACCTTAGCCAGACAACCGAGATTTCATTCTTGAAGCAGTGCCTTTCCAGCTTTGTCTCTTCATCAATTGAGCACATATTGCTCAGTTACGGCAACAACAACATTACTGATCAACATATAACAATGACCTTTTATGTGCTATGGGATTGCACTTTGCAAATTAGCTCAATGGGAATTGCAGGAAATCCTTGAAATTCGGTTAAATCTTGAATGAACAAATCTGAAACTAATTTGTAACCTACGACAAAATTTCTCTACCACTTTGCAGTGGAATAGAACAGAAATATAACACAATCACACGATAGCAAAAAACACACACATTTTTAAGGAACCCAACTGGAAATAAATTGTCTGCTTGCTGCAGATTTTATTGATAGAGTTCTAAGTAATTAGATCAAATACAATACAAAACAGTTTCAATTGGAAACTCACTGTTCTCGCAGCTACATTAGCTAGAAACACCCTGCCTGCAACCTTGACCTCTGCTCCTACTTGCTTGCACCCTTTTTCTTCCTATTTCCTAGCGCTGGAATAGGCTCCTTTGATTTAGGAAAAACCTCCTAAATCCTAGCACACGTCTGGGTGCAAGAAGTCTTTCTATGCTCTGCATACTGGCTGCTCCAAGACTAACGCTCTCACTACAAGGCTCTCACGCGCACAACCTGTGCATACAAGAATGAATAATGATGTGTCTTCGTACTCCTTAAAAACAATTCACATCAGCTAAATCCGGCAAGTTTATATCTGGAACTCGGTCTTGTGATTGACAAGTTAATTGAGTCTAATTGACTCACTAACTCATGTAACTCGTCCTAGCCACAAATAACCATTGATAACCATTGAGACTTCTAACTCGCACTAGAAGACAAACCACTGAGCCTCCAACTATTCGCACAAGTTAAACTGCTTCAAGAACTCGCTCTAACTTTTAAGAACTCGTTCTAACTTATGGGAACTTGTGCATGCTAAAGACAGGACTGCTTGTGGTCTCTTTGACTAAGGCACAAGTCAAAGAAGACCTTACTCACTACTATTTTCAACAGTAGTGTCCAGCTCTCATTGGTGCCATCTCCATACAAGGAAATTAAACAAGGCCAAATTCATTATCTAGGTTTTGGTTTTCCTCATTCAACCCATTTTCTAAATCTTATAGATTGGGAAATTGTCTTTCAATCCACATATTACTACAATGGTTTCATTCATAAGCTTCTATTCCAGCACAATGCTATACGTCACAAGGAATTGGATCCCATTCACTGCTAAATAGTCCCTTAGAGTATCTCACTTCCCTCTAATGCGCAATCATTATCCTTAAACTTCATGATGGCTTCTACATCCTTCATAGTCGCAAAAACTATGGTAGAAGCGTGTCCTCTCTTCCCAATGGTAACTCAATCATCATCCTTAAACTTCATGATGGCTTCTACATCCTTCATAGTTGCAAAAACTATGGTAGAAGCATGCCCTCTCTTCCCACCAGCATAGATGCATGGTATAATGCATCAATGGCTTTTTCCCCAAGAGTGAGAGAGAATCCCTTCCCAACTTTGATGGGAAACACAACCCCTTCATCAAGCTTGGGAAAATAAGATATGGCACATAAGACAAGAATAATAGAGAGGCATTGGAGTTAGACACGTGGTTTCATTAATAAAATAAAATTTATTGACTCAACCCAATATTCCCTCTGGTTGTTTCATTGCTTCCATGGTGCTCTGGGTAGATATAACCCCAAATGCATCTACTATTACATTATTGTTATTTTATATTAAATCCAAATTAGCCAAATGATAAATCACTTACCAAGTTACAATATACGTATTCTCATACTCATAGAGGGTATTGTAATCTACATAATGTTTTACTATGAATCCATTTGACACCATTTGTTGTTTGCTTTTCAGTCGATGTTACCCTTCTTTCAATATGGATACTCCAAAACTTTTGACCATGCCATTTGTAAACCCAAATGTGTGCAATTTATAGCCCTATAAGACTATGTGGGATGAAGTGTAGAAGTGTATCCTAGATCCCCGATAGTTGATGGTCATGGCTAGTCTACTTAGTTTCATCTTCATAGTGCCAAAATTTATTGCTCTATTGACTGCCCCATGGTGGGCGATAACTCCCTGCCTTGATGAGAATCTTTATGTCCTAGGTTGGTATGTGGGTATCATAGAGGTGGACCTATTAGAACACATGATTTAAAAGAACACTTATTGTTTAAATCCTAGTGTTATTTGCTAGGTCACACCACACAGAACCCGAAGACCCCATGGCCCAATGTATAGGGCACTCAAAATTTTTCCAGAAGTCCAAAATTCAACAGGTGCTTGTTAAAATTCTCTCTCCTCTCTCTACTTTTTTCTCCCTCAAATATTGCAACCCTATTGAGAAATAAATGTACTTGTAGATTAGGATTGATTCCTCTTGATAATTACTTGTGAGAGTTTGTTGTCTTTTATTATTTTATTATATCTTCTTCATCAAGCAATTACCAAAACATAAAGTGCATGAAGAGGCTCCAAGTTAGTGCAAACTCCGCCTAGGGGAAACCCAATAAAATTCTTCTCTTCTTATAGAAATAGATCAAAAGTGGGAAATCAAAGATCTAAGACCATGATAAAAACTCCAACCCTTCAAGAAGCCAAGTCAAGGCCTCCAAAACTACAGGAAATGTCATCAATCTCATTCATAGACACAAGCATCAATTCCAACTCTTATACCACAGGAAGCTCAGGTCTTCTGCTATCATAAATTCGTATTGATTTCAGATTCTCTTTCACAAGGAACTCGCAAGTCATTTGCCACAGAAAGTCTACATATATAGCTCAGGTCTTATATCCCAAGAAACTCATATTTATTTCCGATTAGCGGTCTCAAGAATTCTAAGATTTCTCATGAATATAATCTCAGAACTTGGCACATCTCTTCGTCATAACTCATCTCAAAAACCACCCAATTGCTTGTCATTTGGAGGAGGATGCATGCTAATATAAAGTTGTTTTCATGTGCAAAAAGACACATCCATTGGGTGAGCCAACTTGTTCATTCAGGAGCGATGACTTGGCTTCTTGAGGTGGATTTTCCCAATTGCATTTTCAAAATTCTTTTTCCTTTTTCTTTACAATAAATCCAAATAGGACTTTCACTATTTAACTCAATAAATCCTAGAAACATGAAGAACGTGTTTTAACTAATGAAATAATAATAAAAAATTCTCTCTTTTTCTTTTTTTTTTCCCTTTTACATAAAATACACAATGATACAAGTGTTGAAGAATGTAACTAGTATCGGTCTTCATAATTGTACTTGAGTCATAATGAAATGTATTTATCAAAAGAAGAAAAATAAATTTTATTATTAAATAAATTGGCTTATTAACATGTTCGGGTCAATTGTTTTTAGGTCAAAGTCTCCATTGAAGACTTTTAGTGTTTATGCCAAGTGTCCTTGTCTATGTCATATTGTAAAGAATCCTTCTTGGGATTTAT
Organism: Pinus taeda; assembly: GCA_000404065.3. Lineage (NCBI taxonomy): Eukaryota > Viridiplantae > Streptophyta > Pinopsida > Pinales > Pinaceae > Pinus > Pinus taeda. Next base: position 139,365 of record APFE030507259.1, read on the forward strand.
ACGTCAAAGAAGAAATTTATTTTATTGTAAAGTGAGCCAATTAGGCCTCCTCCACCAACTTGACCTCAAATTGGACAAGTCGGCCTAAATTGGGCAACATAATCACTATATAAAGGCAGCAACTCGGCCTCATTTGTCACTCACTCACAACAAGTTCGATCTCCAACTTTTGGGGCTAGAAAAAGTGTAAATTCCAAGGAAGAAGAAGGAAAAGGATAGCGAAAAAGTTCTCTCAAAAGCAAAATAAGTCGAAATTCTCTCTCTCTTTTCCCACATGTGTGAAGCTACTGGAGGGGTTGAAATTTTGCAGTTGTTGGGGAGGCCGAAATTTTGAAGTTGGGTCGAAATTCTGGTGAAGTTGGGTCAAAATTCTGGTGAAGCTGGGTTGATGTTGGGTTGAAGTTGTTGGACAAGAACAAACTATTGAAGGTCGTTGTATCTCATTGAAAGGCTCATTTGGTGGAGGAGGAAGGTCTATTGGTCTATGGTCTTGGTCTATCTCATTTGAATATCTGAAGGAAGAGCTCTTGACTGTGTTTTCTCCTATACAGGGCTTTTCCCTTGGTTGTGCGCCTACATCTGGTGTCCTTGATATTCGTGTTTTGGTTTTGATAATTTCTTGATGAACTACGATAAAAGAAGAACATAAAAAATATAATAATAATAACTCAAAGAAATCACAAGTAATTATCAACAAGAGAAAATATTTTTTCTTTTCTGATTTTCTAACATGTTATCTAAGCTAAGGTGAAGAAGGAAGAAAAAGGCAACCTAAAGATCTACTATAAGGAGAATAAGGAGTCTTAATAAATTGGATAAGGGTCATCAAGAAAAGGGATCATATAAGGAGATAAAAGGGATCTACAAGAACTATGTCTAACTCAATGAAGGGAGAAAACAAACTAGAAGGAGCCTCTAACTACAAGACATGGAAAAAGAGAATAGATCTCATCCTCGAGAAGAATAAAGTTTTAGATCTAGTGCGAGGAAATGTCAAGAAACCTACAAATGAATCAAGTGAAGTAGAGAAAGCAAAGTTAAGAGAAACTGAAATATTGGCCATGAACCTAATAACAGATGGAGTAAAGGGCAACGTAATTCCATATATATGCAACATAGATTTCGCTCAAGAAATGTATGAGTCTCTATCCAAATTATTCACAATCAAGAACATTGGTCAAATTGCAAGCCTTAAGAATGAATTAAGAACTATGAAGATGACAAAATACGATACTGTGGCATCCTTCTTTATAAGAATATCTAGAATCAGAGATGAACTTCAAGCAATAGATGAAATTGTACCATAAAAAGAGTTTGTGATTACTGCCCTTCTAGGACTACCAACACCTTGGAGTGCCTTTGCATCAGGAATCAACAGTTGGAAGGGTACTCCGAACAAATGTGGAATGCATGTAGTTAAGAAGCTAGAATATCGTTCGTAAGCAACAAGGAGGATGGAGAGGAGAACATCTCAAATGCCTATTCCGCTCATCAAAAGAAGGGAACCTTCAAGAAGTACAAACGACCAATGAAGAAGGTTAACCTATCAGAGATCAAATGTTACAATTGTCACAAGGTGGGTCACTACAAAAGTCATTGTCCAAAGAATCCAAGCAATAAGAAGAGAGATAAGGATCAAGCAAATATTGTCGATGAAGCTCCACCAAATAAGAACAAGACAGAAGTATCCAAAGACTTATTTGCTAAGGACTCTATCCTTTACATATCCTTCTATTCTAAGTTTAGAATTGTTTTCCTTTATGTTTTGATTTCTTGAACTTGTAGGTCTAACATGTCTTGTTAGAACACCTTTTATTTTCAGTTGTAGGTTTCCCTCAAGATTGGATTAAGAGGGAGCCCTCACCAATTTACCAAAAGATAATATTCTATTATTTGTTTCATATTTTCATGTTTGGTTTCCTCCTCATATCAAGATGTGTTTGTATTATACGCTAATAACCTTTCTTTTTATATTTTCCTTGTTTAGGAAAGCTTGATGAATGCTCAAGGGTTATGGAGGAGACCTCAAAGGATAAACTTGAAGCATGGTAGAAGTTTTGTTGCAAAGGAAGCTCTTCAAGAATTGATGTCCTACAAGGTTTGTTAAGAAACAACTCAAAGGTATGTCTTAGACCATAAGCTTTGTTCTCTTTATAATAAAGGTATATTTATTCCTTTTAAAATTTTCTTAATTAAAATTATTTGAAAAAATTAATTAAAATTATTTGAAATTATTATTATAAATAAAGGCATGGTCGGCTAACGACATTCCCATTCCATATAGCTCATTCCTCTATCTATTCATTCCTACGAGATCTGTCTTACACACTTATTGATCTATCCTAATGATGAGCCACGGTGGATGGCTCGAAATGTCAATTCTAACAATTATGGATGTGATGATTCCGGAAGAAAACTGCACACACAGTACAAATCGCAGAAGCCTCAAAACAATAATTACTAACATCGTTATGTCTAGGGTTTTGAATCACAAAGATTTTTGTTAGGGTGATTAATCATTAGATTGAATCCACCCTCATTATATTATTATTCTTGTGGAACCATAAAAGGGTTCACTGTAAAACCCTAACCTAAGGGTATGTCAATGCTAACATGGAAACTGTTAGAAAATCAGAAAGGCAAAAAGCTTTTTCTTTATGTTGATAATTACTTGTGATATTTTTATGTTCTTATTAACTTTCTTGTGTTTTTCTTTTATCTTAGTTCAACAAGCAATTACCAAAACCATAACACGAAGATCAAAGACACCAGTGTTTTATAACCCGCCCGGGTCACAACCAACCCGACCGAGTCAATCCGGGTCGATAGGTTGGTTGCTGACCCGGCCTTTGAAACGACCCGGTCGACCGAGTCAGCAATGACCCGGCCGAGTCAGTCCAATGACTCGGCCGGGTCATTGCTGACTCGGCCGACCCAGCCGGGTCCGCTAAAAAACGGCCGGGTCATTGGGAACCCCGAAACGGACGCACAGCCAGTTATAAAAACGGATTTTTAATGGATTTCAGTTGGGTTTTAGGGTTTTGGTGGACTCCACGATGGATTATAATATTTCTAAAACATCTTTGGGGTCCATATCCCCCTCCCAAAAGCTATTTAACTCACCCAAGAGCTCTCATTCTCTCACAGCAGTCTTGTGCATTTCAGTGAGAGTCTTCTTTGAGAGTTAGTGAGCAGTTCTTGAGCTTGTTTTGGAGCAGCACTTGAGGAGTCTTGGAGGAGCATTGTAGCTGGAGTGAGGAGCTTCTTAGGCAGCCATTTGGAGCAACATTGAGGAGCTGATTCTTGGAGCAAGCTTGAGGAGACAGTTTGTGCCTGGAGGTAATTTTTTTCACCTCTATAAATCTGTTTTTGCTTAGTAAATTTGAGGTGCATATCTAGAAAGTTTAGAGACTGTTTTTGTCAAATAAATGAACATTGAATCAAGGTTTTTTTTTTTTTTTCATTTTCAGATTGTTTGCTTTCATTCCCTATTCCAAAAATGGCACCTAAAGCAAGAGATCCTGCATGGGCATATGTTGAAATGGTTGATAGTTCAATGCATTGCAAATTTTGCCATAGGTTAATTAAGGATGGTCCAGGGGGCATTAATAGGCTGAAGCTACACTTGGCAGGGATTAGAGGCCAAATTACCCCATGTGAATCACCTGAACTTGGGGAGGTTAGGGAGGCTATGTTGGCTAGCATTGAGAAATTTAAACAAGATAAGGCTAGGCAAAAAGAAATACAGGCTGAAATTGGGAGGAAGAGGGAGATACAAAGAATGATGGCTTCCAACCCCCATTATGATTTTGAGGATTCTTGCTCTATCCCTCAAACCCATGCATCCAATCCTTTCCGATATGTTCCTCCTATTCAAGATAAGGGAAAGGGTAGAATGAAAAAGGGTGACCGTGATGTGACTATCAAAAGTTTTCACTCCGGCCTCCTCTCCATCAGATGCACATGGTCCTGAAATTGTTAGACCTCAAATGCAGCCCACTTTAGATGACCATT
>APFE030507259.1:156376-279371 GCA_000404065.3 Pinus taeda
AACAAAGACCATCTCCTCCATCAGTGTTATGGCATGCCTAACGGGATGCAAAACTGATGCTGATGAGACACCTACCTATGCATATGCAAAGAGCTGTTGATCACCGATGGAGGGCTCAAGACCGACACTAACAGAAGTTTCCTTCCAACTTTTGATACCTGATGAAAGGGTACTCCATGATGTTGGAAATCCTAGAAGTGCAGTGATTACAAGTTCCTTTTCAGGTACTATCTCATCTATTGCCTGGAGTTCATCTCTGATTCTAGTTATTCTTACAATAAAGGATGCCATAGTGTCCTCCTTTGTCATCTTCATAGTTCTTAGTTCATTCTTAAGACTTGCAATTTGACCAAGATTCTTAATTATGAACAATTTGGATAAGGTGTCATACATTTCTTGAGCAGAATCTATGTTGGATATATATGGGATGAGGTTATCCTTTATTCCATCCACCATTAGGGTCATGGCCAATATCTCTGTTTCTTTGAACTTTGTATTTTCTACATCACTTGATTCATTTGTAGGTTTCATTACTTTTCCTTTGACTAGATTCAAGACTTTATTCTTCTCGAGGATGAGATCTATCCTCTTTTTCCATGCCCTATAATTGGATGCTCCTTCTAATTTGTTTTCTCCCTTCACTGAGTTAGACATTGTTCTTGAAGATAGTAGGCTTGACTTCTTATATGATCTTTTTCCTTGATGACCCTTATTAAAACTTCTTACAACAAATTATTCTCCTTTCAATAGATCTTTAGGCTGCCTTTTTCTTTCTTCTTCATCTGAGCTCTGAAACCATGTTAGAAAATTAGAAAGGAAAAAATATTTTTCTTTATGTTGATAATTACTTGTGATATTCTTACGTTCTTATTAACTTTCTTGTGTTCTTCTTTTATCTTAGTGTTGGAAAATCAAAGATATTATATTAGGGTTTGATTCTCCTTCCTTGATAATTACTTGTGAGTGTGTTGGCTTCTTTTACTTATTTATTATCTTATCTTTCATCAAGCAATTACCATATTATGTGTATGAAGATCACAAAACAAGAAACACAAGAGATAGGCACATGCTAGGGAAAATCCCCCTAGAGGGGAAAACCTAGTCAACATAATTCTTCCTTTCAATAGTATTCTTTAAGACTCTTTACCTTAGACCAAGACCAAACTTTCCCTCCACACCATGTCAGCCTCCTAGATCTTCCACCCCTTCCAGCAACTTCGACTAGGTAGCAACTTTCGGCAACATGCAACTTCTAGCAATAGCGAAATATTAGGAAACTTCGATCTCCCAACCCAGACCACAGAACAGAGAGATAGAGGCACCAAAATCTCGATTTTCTTCCTCTCTATAGACTTCCCCAAACTCACACTCCTTTCGACCTGCCGGTAACAGACTTTGCACTTCTCCAGCTCTTCTTGAGATATCGAACTTGCTTGAGAGTGAATGCTCCAAATGACTTCGACCTGCTTGTATATATAGGCTTCTTGTGGGTCGAATGAGGGTCCTTATGCCGACTTGATCTCCCTTAGGCCGACATGATGTGCAGGTTACAGAATTCATATTTGACTTGATACAAAACCTTTTTACATGATTCAAAAGCTCAAGAAGGGTCTCCTTGAATGTACAATGACTCTATAAACTCAATATTAGTCATAGGAGTCCACAATGGGAACTTTTACTAATATAATGATGACCCAAACATGAAACCCATGCTTTAATAAGTCAGTATTACAATAATCAAAATTCTTTTATTTATTCTTTTGACAAGTACATTACATAATGACTCAAGTACATTATTGAAGACCGAACATGGTTACATTTTCTAACACTTAGTTCATCAAGAAATTACCAAAACCATAACACGAAGATCAAAGACACCAGATGTATGCAGACAACTAGGGAAAAATCCCTATCTAGGAGAAAACCTAGTCAACAACTCTTCCTCTAATAATTTTACGAGATGATCCAAGACGCCTCGACCTAGACAGAAACTTCCTCCAATCACCAAGTCAGCCCTTCCTTTCTTCTGCAAATAATGACCTTCCAGCAACAACTTCGACCTGGCACTTCGATCTTGCAGTAGCAGAGTTTTGACCTCCAGCAACAGAACTTCGATTCAGCAGTAGAACTTTGACCCAACAGCAAAATCCAAAATTTCGACCCTAGTAGTGGCCCAATAACTTTGCACGTGTTGGAGAGAGATGGCCCAAAAATTCGATCTTTGTCTTTCCCTACAATTCTCCTCCTGCAACTTCGTACTTTTTTCTGTTGCTCCTTGTGTATCAAACTTTGTGTGAGATATGGTCCAAATGAATCAAGCTGCACTTCTATATATAGCCTTTTTGTGGGTCAAATTTCTCTTATGTAGGCCAACTTCATCAAGGAATGGCCGACTTGGTGTGGAGGTCACAAATTACATATTTGACTTAATAGCAATCTTTTTTACATGATTCAAAAGCCCAAGAAGGGTCTCATTAAATGGATAATGACTCTAATGACTTAATATAAAACCTAAAAGTCCTCAATGGGGACTTTGACCTAAAACATGATGACCTAAGCATGAAATCCATGCTTTAAGAAGTCCTAATAATAATTTCTTTTTCTTTCTTTTGATAAATACATTTCATTATGACTCAAATACAATTTATGAAGACCAAACCTAGTTACATTCTTCAACAGAAACCCTAGTCTACTTAGGGTTATTGATGAAATCTAGAATTCCTATTCTTTTGATGTTTTGGTATTGTTATGGTAGAATCCCTAGTCCTTTAGGGTTTTCTATCTAAAGTTATGTATTGAATCCCTAGATCTTAAGGGTTTGATGAATTAGGGTTTATGAGCAAAACCCTTATAATATCTATAGTAAGATCCTAGGAATGAAGCCCTAGGCGTATGTTCGTATGTCTGATCGAAACCCTAACCTAGTCCAAATTGTTATATGACTAACTTTAATGTATTGATATTTGTGCCTTGGGTTTACCTATTAGATATTGTTGTATTATGCTTGTGCATGGTTATGAAATCCTAGATATGTATATATGATAAACTAATTGTTGATACTCATAGTTATAAATTCTAGGGTTTGTAACAAAGCCCTACTAGAAGTTTGATAGTCTAGGATATGATGATATTGTTTTCGATATGATCTAGTGTTTGCAACAAACCCTAGTAGAGTCTAACATATAAATTTTGAACATTGTTGAACCCTTAGATGCATTATAGAATTTTTATTTAATTTGTGTCTTTATGATGGAATCTAGGGTTTGTAATGGATCATAGTAGAATCTGTCATATATCTTTGAAAATAATAATGAGGCCCTATATAGAATGACACTGATTTCTTGATTAAGTTTCTTTATGTTGTAGTCTAGGGTTTGTAACATAACCCTAACAAGAAGTTGGAGTCTAACTAGGTTTCGATGTTTGATGTCTAAAGTCTAATGCTTCCATTATTGTATTAACCAATGTTCCACAAAGACTCCGGGATGGGGAGACGCACAAGGGGGACATGTGGGAGTACCCTCAAATTTTAGGGGAATTTAGGGGGGATAGGGGGACGTCGAGGTATATAATTTTTTTTCTTTTTTAATATATATATATATATAATATATAAATATTATATATATATTATATATATATATATATTCAAATTCATATTCAATAATGAAAGCATAAATACAATGATACATACATAATTGAATTAAATAATGAAATATATTGATCTATACTCATCATCCTTACTAATACATACATGATTCATCCATAGACCACGAGATTCAATAATGAAATACTCTGATCCATATTCATCATTCATTATTCACCATCCTAGAATATACATTGATGTAAAAATTAAATTTATCATTCATCATTCTAGATTCTAAATTAATTTGAAATTAAAATTCATCATTCATCATTCTAGAATCTAATTAGTATTAAGCAAAATAGGCTATAATAGATACTGAAATCTAAACACTAGAATAGTAAATTATATAACTAAAACTCAAAAACAATAGTGATGGATCTAAAACTCACACTAAAGTACACAAAGGGCTTGGTGCTCCTGAATGAATACTAATTCCATACCCTTGTACCTGACAAAATGCAATGGAAACATTGCAATCCATCGAATCTTGAATTCCTTAAAAACTGTTAAGTCTGATGGATTTTGAGTGAGATCTAAAATTCTATTTTCTCCAAATGAAATCCAATGAGGTCGAAACCACTCTCAAACATCCCGAATCATTTCATGGCAATGTTAAAATTTTTAGTAAAATGATGAAAATGAAAGATACTTTAAGAATTTAACATTACCATGAATTGCATAGCATTAGTAGAGCAATATAGTCAAATATTAGGTTTCCCCTATCATAAATAATTGTTTACAAGCAAATTTAAGGAGGGACACATAACCTATTTTGAGGGGCGTCCCCCTTTTGGGGATTCATGCATTTAACATTACCATGAATTGCATAGGATTAGTAGAGCAATATAGTCAAATATTAGGTTTCCCCTATCATAAATAATTGTTTACAAGCAAATTTAAGGAGGGACACATAGCCCATTTTGAGGGGCGTCCCCCTTTTGGGGATTCATGTCCCCCACACTGGGAAAACATCCCCCCTGTGTCTCCCCAACCCCATGTCCCCCTGTCCTAGGTGAGTGGGGTGGCGGAAGATTGCACACACCCGACCCTAGGCCTCCCCGTGGAACACTGGATTAACATGATTCTGATATAGTTAACTCATGCTATAATTATATATATATATATATATATATATATATATATATATATATATTATATTTGGTTGTACTTGCTAATAAAGTTTTGCAGGTACATATGACGTTTGTATAAGCATGATGAAGAAAGCTAAAAGAATGATGATGATCCAGATGACCTTGATGAAGTTGTGAAAGGTTGAAGCTTCTCTGATGTTATAGAAGAAGAAAGTAGTAGATCTCCAAGTTAAGAAGAAACATGGTTAGAAGAAAAAAGTACATCTCCCCAGTTAAGAGGGAGAGTATATTATGATAGTGATGATGGATACCTTGAAGAAGAAACTGGAAAATGAATGAAAGTACTACAATGCATTAAGGATGTCTTCGTGTTGCTGAAGAAATGAAAGAAGAAAAGCTTCTGACTAGTTGCATATGAATAACTTAATATAAGTGGCATCGGGATGATTGATGACCCCAAAGGTTTGTGTTTACTTGTATATGTATATTTAATAATTTATTGTTGATTGGGGTTTGTGTTTGTCTCTCCATAAACAGGTTGAACACTCTAGAAGCATGCTTGAACAAATGGATATATCCAGTTTTATTAGCGAGAGGTGAAGCATCTAATGGAAAATGCTTGGGAGGACATCTGGATGGCCTATGTGTGTTTGATGTCTAGATCCTGAAGAGGGAGGGTGGCATTGGCCTTGGAGCTCTGACCTTGGATATGCACCTAGATCCCTAGGTTGATGGTTAGTTAGTAATCCTAATGGTACCTACACTAGCTGAAAGATTTAGTCCATCTTAGTCCCACTCGGATAGATAACCCTAGTCAGGGATCTCGTCTGAGGTAATGAGTGTGCCAGAACTCTTCGTAGTTCATAGTGGAGATCTTCCATGTACCTCTATAGATATAGGTAATTATGAATACCTCCCTAGTTAAGAGGGAGTGTTGAAGAATGTAACTAGTGTTGATCTTCATAATTGTACTTGAGTCATAATGAAATGTATTTATCAAAAGAAAGAAAGAAAGAAAATTATTATTAAATAAATTGACTTATTAAAGCATGGGTTTCAAGCTTGGATCAATTGTTTTTAGGTCAAAGTCTCCATTGAAGACTTCTAGGGTTTATGTCAAGTGTCCTTGTCTATGTCATATTGTAAAAAACCCTTCTTCGGATTTATTCGTCAAAGAAGAAATTTATTTTATTTTAAAATTAGTCAATTAGGCCTCCTCCACCAAGTCGGCCTCAAACTTGCCAAGTTGGCCTAAACTAGGTAACAAAATCACTATATAAAGGCATCAACTCGACCTCATTTGTCACTCACTCACAACAAGTTCGATCTGCAACTTCTGGGGCTAGAAAAAGGGTGAATTCCAAGGAAGAAGGAAAAAGATAGTGAAGAAGAAGGAGTTCTCTCACAAGCAAAAGAAGTCGAAATTATTTCTCTTTTTCCCACATGTGTGAAGTTATGAAGCTACTGGAGGGGCTGAAATTCTGCAGCTGCTGGGGAGGCCAAAATTCTGAAGCTAGGTCGAAATTCTAGTGAAGTTGGGCTGAAATTTCTGGGTTAACGTTGGGTTGAAGCTGCTGGACAAGAAGAGACTATTGAAGGTTGTTGTATCTCATTGGAAGGTTGATTTGATGGAGGAGAAAGGTTTCTTGGTCTAGGGTCTTAGTCTATCTCATTTGAATTACTGAAGGAAGAGTGCTTGACTGAGTTTTCCCCTATATAGTGGTTTTTCCCTAGCTGTGCACCTACATCTAGTGTCCTTGATCTTCGAGTTTTGGTTTTTATAATTGCTTGATAAACTAAGATAAAAGAACAGAAGAAAGATAATAATAATAACTCAAGGAAATCACAAGTAATTATCAACAAGAGAAAACCTTTCTGCCTTTCTGATTTTCCAACAACAAGTACAATGTTAATTATGAAGAGCGAACCTAGTTACATTTTCCAACAAACCCTGCGGGGAATTGTAGTAAATATCTCTAGTATGACGACCTGTTGTAACAAGCTTAGGCGACATGGGACTCCATCATCAAGTGAGTACACTCTAGAGTGTTTTTTTCCTTAGCTAATTGTTCTTGCTTTTCAGCAATGAATAGTTCGCTGAGATTTTTCACTCACACACCTCCAATGCTAGAGTGATGTCTTGATGATTGAGCCTTGGGTCTGTCCTAGTTCCTAGAGACAATGTATATTACCATCTAGAGCATGTCTAGAGTATCACAAATTTGATTAGGCTTTTATAGGATTTTTTAATTTATTAAAAATTCTTGCAAGATGAGATTTTTAATTAAATCTTTCAAAAAATTGTAAATAAGTGAACCTGAGAGATGTTGGCAGTGTATAAGCACTCAAAAATCATGCTCTCCATCCCAACATTCTTCTACAGTCCACTTTGAGGATCAAAAAATCAATAATCCCCCCTCAAAATCCACTTTTCCTAAGTTTAAAGGCATTAAGTGACAAAAAAAAAATTTGAAAATTTTAAATATTGAGACAGTGTCTCAAAAGTCAAGCAAGTGACATGGAAATTTAAGGGTAAACCAAAGGTGATGTGGCAGCCAGACCTATCAAATGAGGCCTATCTCTATTACCAAGTAAGACAAGTTAACAGGCACCACGTTGAATTCATGAGACACCACAAATTGCTGATGTTCTAATTTGATTTAATTTGAATATGGTGGAATCAAAATGCAAGATAATGTAAGTGAGTGGGGAGTAGACCCCACCTCACTCCCCGTTTGTCTACGCATAAGTAAGTTCTAAGGGAAATATGCGCATGCCATATTTCAACTTCCACACAACTACATGAAGTCCACGCTGCCAGCATCATCACTAATTTGACGGAGAGGAAGGTTAATCACTTAAGTTTGTATTGGAGTTTGTCTCCACATTTCTACACCTGTTATGCCGCCAACCTCCACGCATCACATTCAGTTCTGTAGACCGTTGGCAGTCATCCACAGTTTGTATGCAGGTAGACTATAACTTGCACGCAGAGGTCAGCAGTCACTTCGGTCTTGCAGTTAGATTACAGAGAATCAGTCCAGATTTTGTGGGAGTTTGTTTCCCATTCAACTCCACCCATGCTACACCTGTTGCCAACAAGCTACGCACAGCTCCAGTTTATACAGTACATAGGCCTGTGGAGGGATACGTTGGACAGTTGAATTAGCACCTACAGCCAGTTGAGAAACACTTGGAAGAAATTAGCAGCCATTTAGCAATTTGACCTCTTTGGAATCTGAGCCACATTGCCAATTGGAGACTCAACTTGTCTTTGGGATTATCTCCATTTTGCCACTTGTTTGAGGGTCTTTGCATTGGGATTTGCTCCCACAGTTGTATAAAGAGACCCATTGGGCTCTATTATTTTTCATGGCTGGAAGCTGGAAGCTTGTTGTAACTCTGTCAAAAAAAATTATTTAAGCAATAAGAAGTAAAGACTTTGGAGGTTATCAAGCTTGGTTCTATGTTGTTTTTCCTTGTAGCATGAGGTAACATAGTATTTTTCTATTGAGTTCTTTGTTGCATTGCAATTATTTTGTGCTATAGCCTGATGGCATTCTTGTCCAGGGAAGGAAAGTTACGATTACTTGTAGTTTTCCTTGGGCTTGCACATATCCTAGGCTTAGTTGAGATTTGTGCGTTCTCAGTTGAACAACAAATCCAACTTTGCCATCATATGGCAAGTTCCCTTTGACACTAATACTTGTTCTTTCCAAGATTGTGTATGTTTTGAAAAAGGTTACCAATTGCATTGGAGTTAGGGACGCCTTATGATAGACTAGCCATCTCTATTGATTTCAAAGAACACATAGTTCAAGAGGGCCAAAGGCTCTCCAAAACAACTCAGAAGAAAGACCAAAGAGGGTTTCCAAAAGCCTCTATATTTTCTTCCTTCCATCATTTCAGATCTAAATTTTATTGGTCACTTTACTTGTGCTTTTCTATGCCAAATCAAGCAAAAGGCTTTTTCTTGGGTTGCTAGTCACAACAGTTATCCTATTTGTCCAAGGACGAACCAAGTTCACTTGGTTTCCTTAGCCAAAACAGAGTATAGATTAGTTGGATTTACTTGGTAGTTTTGTTTGCATTTGAAACTAACCCATGCTAAGCTCTGCTGATTGTTGTTCTTGTCTGTCTTCTTTGGGCAGATTCAAGAACAAGAAGTAACCCCTGTTGGTTTATTTTGGGACATCCTTGGAAAAAAAAGAAGCATTGTGGATTTGGGAAGCGAACAGACTCTCCCTTGGATTGATTCGACAATCTTCAAAACACCTTTCTACCTGACTGTCTTTAGAGGCAGCGAAGCACATTTTAGTGGGCAGATTTTGCCTTCATTTTGGGACTCATATTTTGTAACTTAGGGACTGATATTTCGCCTTATATTGGGCAGAATTTACACATACAGAAAACTGTTCTTTCCTTACAGATCTTGATCTTTGGCAGACTTGTCTGTGTTTTCCAAGGACTGATTTTTTTTTGCATTTTCGCTAATCAATCCTTAAGGCAGATTTGAAGGAAGAATTGCACCTTTTTGGGACAGACTTGTAATCATTTTTAAAAAGGGTTCAATCACCTTTTGTCATTGGAGACATTGGCAACTGGTTCTTAGTTGTAATTAGTTTTTTCATTTCATTGAGTTGCTTTCAAAAGGAGGTTGCTAGTTTGTAACTCATTTAGATGCTTGGAAGAGGTATCTTTTCCCTTTTGGGGGAACATTTTGTAAACCTCTCCAAGGCGCCTTCTACATCCCTCATCCAACAAGAGGGACTCAACTCTAATAAAAATAATATTTTCTCTTGGGAGCTTGGGCACTTTTCCCCTTGACATCCTACTCTTCCCATTTGGGGAAGGCCTTCATGTGATTGATTGAATGATTAGATGATTTAGTTCTTTACACTTTAATTCACTTTTTATTTCATGCAACATAGTTCATAGTCTCTAAACTTTACATGCAAATTTTTAAATGAATCGTATGAACTAATTAAATTCTTTTGATTTCATCTAATTTTGAGCATTCCTTTCCTTGTAATTAACAATTGTCAATAGTTTTCTCTATTGCAATTTCATTTTCCAATTTGCTTGAAGTTCCTCATAGGTTGCTCTTGTTCCTTTTTCTTAAAAGCATTATTTTATGCAAGACATCTTTATCACAAGTTTGGCAATTGCAATCCTTTCATTTCCTTTTATGCAATCAGTTTAGTTTACTCTTTAACTTGCTAGTTCTATTAGATTTGAGTTCTTAATTTGAGTTCTATTAAACTATACAGCCAATTTAACTATGCTCTAACACTCTGTTTAACAACCGTTGTCGGAAAGGATGCTTCGCTACCTTGTTAGTTTATCAGCCACAACTGAATGGACGTGACAATGCCCTGTGCAAGCCACAACTTGCCCTAGCACCACTCTGCCACCCTGAAGTGTTCTTAGGCCACAAACTGAAGGTGACTCCAATCACCTGCCTTGCACCACCCTACCAGCCTAATGAGCCAAAAGACCACGTTTCACAACTTTCACATGGGATCCTTTTGTGCTAGGTATCAATATAAGAATGTTGTAATGAAGATAATATGCATCCTATAAAATTCTGGTAGCCATTAACTGTGAAAATTTATGAATCTACACATCAGAAATCCTATTGCAATCACTGGTTTACCATCCCCTACTTATTTTTACATTCAACAAGTTATTTAATTATTTAAATAGCGATGAAAACACTATTGTAGACTACACATTCATACAGATCATGAACTAAAATGAAATGAAACAAATACATAAGGGACTCCATTATTTTTGGACAATCATCCCCGGAAAAACCCAATTCGAGAAAACTGGTGCAGCATATAAAGAGTTTGATTATTAAGCAAGCAGAATCTGAGTACAACAAGTTGCCTCTCCCACCGGCTAACCTTTTAGAGAAATATCGACAACAAGAAATACATACGATGGTTTACCTCGTTCTCTAAGTCACAACTGATCCACTAGATGATTGACTCTGGCAAGCACTGCGAAAATCCCAGCACAATCTGCTCTGTGTGGGTCAGTGTCTTGCCTCTGGGAGACTGCGTCACCTCTTTGTTGGATCGATTTTCTCACAGGAGCTTCGACTTCAGCCCTCCCGGCTCAGAACATCGAACTCCCAGCAAAATCTCAAACTCCTCACGATTATCGCGCACTGCCACTGCAAGACCCTCCTGGCTTGTGTCAGCTCTGCGTGAGCCCCTTCCTGGGTTGCGTAGGCCTTTACGCTGCCTCTCTGATGCTACTGATGCTTCTCTGCCTAGTCTCGTTGTATCGGAACTCCATTTTGATCCAACTCTCTGCTACTGCCCCCCTCACTACAATAGGTCACTTGTTCGATCTTCTCAGCAAACCACACCCCAGAAAAATCAAACTAACTGATCTCTCAAGTGTATCTCCAACTGACCCGCAAGCCTCCTCTTATACTTTTCTTGTTGATGAATCAACAACCAAGATTAAGTCCCTAATCAACGACGAAGATTAAAATAGACTTGATCCTCGTCACTTAGAAGTTTCTCACCCATATTCTTATTAATACCCATTAACATTTTTATTTTCCTAAGTTTATACTTAGAAATCCATTAAAAATATTAATTGTTTTAATAACTCCTCATCTAGATGGAATTTCTCCAAAAGATTTCTGAGTTCTGGAGATCTCATGTATTTTAGCCCCTCCACAAAATTTCAGAGCTAGAGCACATCCAATGCTACCCAAAATCAACACTCCCTCTTAGCGAGGAATGTGCTCTAGCAATACTTCTCAATAGAAGTATTACACTGATCCACTGCATCGGTCCTCTGTGTTGTTGATGCTTGGCCTGTTGCCCTTCATCCACTACACTGTTGCTTCCCGTATTGCTGCCCATGACTCTGCCACAGGGACTGCTACATCTATACTACAACTCCCTCTCAAAATGTTGTCTCATGCTGCCCATAGCACTACCACTGCTAACTGATGAATTGCAACTCAGTTACTGAGAAGTAAGTAACTGAAACTTCACCCAAGCACTGACATGCTAGTCAGTTTGGATGCCTCGAGATGTTGAAGCTACCTCTGCTGCTAATCTGTGTTGACTCTCTGCTGCTACTACGCTGCTGCTTTGTGCCTCTCGCACTGCTACAACATCCACTGTACTACCTCAGACTTTGGCACTCTAGCTCTGGCACTGTCGCTCCATCACACCTCGCTCTAACCGACATCCGTCATTTTTCTACTATCGTTAAGGGCTCCCGTAGCCGTATGTGATCCAAGAGTTTGGGCACCTCAAGGATCTTGCTTGGCATGTAGTCCTCTCGACTACAACTCCATGTCGCCCCACCTCTTCTCCAGAGGTGCATGAGCACTCATGGCACAATCGTCATCCTCACCTTCGTTGTTAGCTTTCGCTGGAGCAACCTTCAAGTCAGAAGCCTCCTCCTTACCCTTCTTCCGGGGGCACTGAGTGGCATAATGTCCAAGTTCTCCACACTTGAAGCATCTGACCTTCGTAATATTCTTCTTCCTTCTCTTTAGCTGCCCTTAATGTCTCGATGATGCAAGCGCTACACCCTCCTCCTCCTCTTGCTCCTTGACACGGGCTCCCTTGTCGCTACTCCTTGCCTTGGTCAACCTCCTAATCTCTTCTTGTCGAAGAGTTGCCCACATCTCCTCTCAACTGGGGAGAGTCGCTCTGCTCAAGATACTTTGGACAAATGTCTGCCAGTCCTCAGTGACTGCATTCAAGGCCATCTTGACCATGAACTCAGGATTTGGTGTAGACCCCACACAAGTCAATTGGTCTCTAATCCCTTGCAACCTGCGGAGGAAGGGATCGATCCTCTTCTCCCTTCTGCATTTGGTACTGTCTCAGCTGATTTTCTAATAGCATCTTCTGCTGGATGGAAGTGCCTTGATACAAGGTGGTCAGCGTCTCCCACATCTCCCTTATTGTGTCCTTCTCAGCAATGTGTGGTACTACATGATCTTTGACCCTGTCTAGAATCATGCACTTGGCCTTCGCCTGGGCCTCCTCATACTTCTTCAACAGATCAACGTCAACCAAAACAATAAGTACTTTCAAGGCATAGTCCTCGATGCGATGTTTGTCTAGGATTGCTAGGATCCTGGCCTTCCAGATGATAAAATTGGATGCTCCATCCAATCTATCCTAATCCCTCAACCCCTTCACTGCCATCTCTGCTCAAAAAATAGGAATGGTTCTCTTCTCCCTCTCTTGCAGCTAACTCAACAAGGCTCGGATCTGGATTTCTTTGGCGCAAGAAACCTTATCAGGAAAAAGTTCCTCTAGACTCCCTCTGAGTCTTGATTTCCTGGAAATCCTCCGGCCAAATGTCGAATCACTCCTCTCCAATCGTCCTTTGCTTCTGCAACTCGGATCTAGATTTCTTTGGCTAGAAATCTGTCAAGGTAGTGACTCTCAAGTGTATCTTCAACTGACCCTCAAGCCTCCTCTTATACTTTTCCTATTGATGAATCGATAGCCGAGATTAAGTCCCTAATCAACGACTAAGATTAAAACAGACTTGATCCTCGTCACTTAGAAGTTTCTCACCCATATTCTTATTAATACCCATTAATATTTTTATTTTCCGAAGTTTATCCTTAGGAACCCATTAAAAATATTAATTATTTTAATAACTCCTCATCCGGGTGGAATTTCTCCAAATGATTTTTGTGTTCTGGAGATCTCATGTATTCTAGCCCCAAAACAAAATTTCGGAGCTAGAACACATCAAATGCTACCCAAAATCAACACTGACCACTGTAAAATCATGCTCAAGCTAACCACTACACAATACTATACATCAAGGCCTCACTGCTAATGCTCCAAAGTCAACTAACCACTGCACAAGCTGACCACTATACAACCTGTCATCACGGCCACTGCTCAATTGCACATGAATAGATGAGCATTCACGAGCTCACAAATTGACAACCAACTGCACTGCACTGCACTGCTTACAAATGAACAAGCATCAAAGCTCATATGCACGCAACCCACATCACTATACCAAACTGCCTGTACCAGCCACTAAAGAGTGATGATGGCTCAAACCAAGGTTCCTTGCATCATCCCTATGACCTACTCGCAATGTTCTCAAACTTTGCCCAGGGAGGGCTACCAGCATATGTCTTATTGCTGCTGTTCAGATAGTCAATGTGCCATCATTTTTTATTGCTATCATATCAAGTAGATCACTGTCACATAGGAATTGTCATGTCAATGGTTTTTATCTAGCTATTGTGAACTAAATGTGAAACAATATATATGTACTCCTACTATCACAATGTCATTTTCAATGTATCAATGCCAAATTATGTGTCAACTCTTGTATACGTATATGTCAAGTCAACATGTCATGTCTTTATGGCAAACAACAATTAACTATACATATACCTTGGATAGCCAATTAAATCACGGAGGTCATTGTAAGTACACATTATCAGACAGTACAATCAGGTTACTGTATTATTGTTACAATCCTTAATTCATCATAATGAATGGCATAGTTTCACTACTAAATCATATGAACAATAGCACTGTTGCCATCACATCAAGTCAAGTCAAAGAGGTATGTCAAGTCATGTCACTGTTTTCACTTTACACTAGGATTGTCACAGAGATGTCTATATGTCAACCAAGTCTAGTCATCAAAAGTCATTATCATCTTTACAGTCTCACTGTTTTGTATTGTCGCAGGGTCACATGAGGTAAGCGTTATGGCATAATGATTATTTGTTACTTTACTTTGTTTCAGAATTGCAATGAGAGGCTTGTCAACAAGATGCTAAATCAATCATTGCTTTAGTGCATTTGATTCCTGAGGTTACTCGTTGATATACAAAGAGATTACTGCCATTGTCTTAAGGTGAAATTCAATGTCATATATTGACAAGAGGACCTCTGACTAAGGTGTCTTTACATTTGTATTTTTGTCAACAATGAAGTAGGTGCCAATGCAATACTAACATACATCCAAAGGTCCAAAAAGAAAGGGAGACTGGCTGATGTACAGATGAAAACCTATTCCAAACTTCACGTCTTTTACTACAGACCTATGACCTTTGGTTGGTTTGTAATTTCAGTGCATAATCATGTCACAGTTGTGTTAAGTAAGGGTCGTTATCCACCTGCAAAAACAGTTTACCCAAGCGAATCCAAAAAGCAAAAGGAAAACCTGTGGTGAATGCACTAAAACAGTTTTTTGCCCTAATGAGACCTACTCTTAATGCCCAGTCGAATCACTAAATTTCAAAAACAGAAATGATATGGATACTCCAAGGATAAGTGAAACCATCACAAGATACAAAAATTTTGCAATGCAAAACCCTACTCTAAATCAACCTTTGTTGGTCTGCAATTTTGACCTTAAATTTCAGAAGTTGAGTGGTATTTGTGTCATGGTTATGCCATTTAAGGACTGCACCTCCAGATATAATAAAAATTAACTCAAGTAAATCCAAAACTGAAGAATATGCAATTCACTGAACTGTAACAAGGCTGCACTTAATCATTAAAAGATTTCGTTGTTGTTTTGGAGATATTTCACTCTAAAGCCTTGGCTCTTCTCTGCAATAGAACAAGCTTACAAAGATCGAATCTCCTAAACCCAAAAGGCCTATCACAAAAGAAACCTTTTAGATGCCTTTGCTCTCTCCACAAGTCTATTGTATTTCAGAGCTTGATTAGTTCAAAGGTTCATCCTTCAATCATATTTCGGAGTACTAATAGAATTGTTGTTATATAGTTTTCCTGTGAGTAAAGAAGGGCTTCAATTAAACATTGGTGGGTAATCGTTGGAGCATCTTAAGGTAGGGAGGTTTAGGGTAGAAGTTAGAGGGATTTAGTTATTAAAAAAATGATTTTGTAAGCCTTGTAACTTAATCAAGAGAGTCGCTGCCATTAAAAAGATTAGATGAGACCTAAGTTGCACGAAACGGGGAAACGGGTACGAGTTTCTGAAACGGGAAGCGATACGAAACACGACCTCCCCAAATTTTGGAAACGGGGAAACATATATGTGCAATCGTAAAGCATATATGATATATTCTAATTTATTACATTATGATAAAATTGTCAATTGTCAATGCATAAACTATAAGTCTCTAAATTTACATCTCATTTACTCATGAATGATCACATAATGAAAATAGAAATATCCAAAATCAGCCACGAGAAATTTCTAATTTCTTGTCTTGTGCTTGATTGGGAGTCTCCTCCTGCATAGTCGAACGACCTTAGTGCTCTTGATTAAATACAAGTTTCATACCCTAGTACCCTACATGCTCTTCATTATTGGGAGTCTCCCCTGCATAGAGGGCTTGGTTCTCTTGATTAAATACAAGTTCCATACCCTAGTACATGATAAAATCCAATGGAAACATTGCAATCTCCCTAATCCTGAAATCCTGAAAAACAGATAAGTCTGCTGGATTTTGAGTGAGATCTAAAATTCTACTTTCTCCATATGAAATCCAATGAGGGCGAAACCACGCTCAAACATCCTGAGTCATTTCATGGTAATGTTAAAAATTTAAGTAAAAGGATGAAAATGAAAAATAAAGGAGAATATCACTTTTACTTTAAGAATTTAACATTACCATGAACTGCATATCAACACTAGGGCAAAAGTTCACTTCTATAACTTTAGACAGGCATCTAGAAGCAACTAGAAGTCACTAGGATAACATAAAAATAAATTAGGAAACAAACTAATTTTTTTTTTTAAAACACAAGTAAAACGCTGAAACGTGAGTCGTATGGCCTTGAAACGCGTTTCAGGCCGTACTGGCCACGTTTCAGTTTCGTGAAATGTGGCAGTACGGCCTGAAACACGTTTCAGGGCCGTACCAAACGCGTTTCAGCGTTTCGTACCCGTTTCCGTACGGAAACGCCCCCAGTGATTGATGTCAAATGATTAATGAACATTTTTTAGTTATTGTTGGATTACATCAAGGTCTATATTGTTGGATGGTAAAAACCCAAGTCCTAGGGTTCGGTTTCCCTAGAATGAGGATGTGCCCCGACTTTGTCGAGGGTTTTTAATAGGTCAAATCATTGAGTTTGGGTCAGAGATCTAAGTCATTAGATTCTCCTCGAAAAGATGTTTCTGTTGATATGTGGTATATCCTGAGAGGTCTCCTGGTTTAAGAGATATTCACAATTGAAGTTAGTGACCCTAGTTTTTGCCTAGTATTTTGGCTAAAACCCCCAAGGGTAGTGACATGACACCTCCTCCTACGGTTTTCAACAGATGACATTGCTTATCACTGTAATCTCACCCCATATAAGTTACATAACTTCAAAAATCAAACACAATAAATCAATCGTTAACTTAATACACTCGTGTCACTAAAAAAAACACACCAAAGAGGGTTAGTGTACAATTACTTAGAGTTTAATAAACAAGTTATTAACAGTTACTAAATTAAATTAAATTAAATTTACTAAACATCCAACTTAAGGTTTGAAAATAACAATTATATTAAGAAATGGCATCAAACTACCTTCACTAGGAAGGAGTGTCCCCCTTTCAATTAATTAATTTTTCTAGCAAAAATAAAATTAAATCTTAAGCCAGAAAAATAATTAATTTAGAGCCAAAAAATAAATTCTTTGGAAATTAATTTCCCCAAAGTGGAGAATGGCCAAAAAATTCGTGGGTCAAAATTAAGTTAATTTTTGGAGGTCCCCCACCAAGGCAAAAATGGATCTTTTAAGAAATAATGAGCCCTTGGACCTTGATGGTTAAATCAAAGTCAAATTTTTGAGGAAATTAATCCAAAACATTTGTTTTTGGATTAATAAAAATGGGTTTTATTAGAAATTCGAAAATTCCTCAAAAATAAATATTTTTGACGGCAGAGATTAAAAACTTATCAAGTATTTATCAACAGTTGAGATTATTTTGACGGGGATCAATCCAGCTAGCTATTATTTTCCACTTGGAGGATTTATCTATAAGTTAGAAGTCATTTGCTTCTCAAGTCACGATGATGAAAGCTCTGACTCTAGTCTATGTAATTTTGTAACATTGTTGTTGTTCCACTGATCTGTTGGGAACGTTTGAAATATCATAATAAAAGACTTTGGGGTTCACTTCATGGTGTTCTATATCTAATGATCTGTGGTATGTGTTGGGTATGTGCTTTACTATATTGTGCCTAAAATTTTATAAGATTGATTATTCATTAAATGGTGATAAGAACATTCTATTGGTAGATTTTGGGTCTATCTTAGGTAATCTGATTCGCCATATGTCTAACAAGTTTTCTTGAAGAAATATATATAATTTGTAGGTTCCCCGTACCTTGGACTCCAAGTTCACAAACTTTGGAGGAGAGATGACCTTGTTTGGGCTTTGGGTATTTTATATGATTTTCTTACTTCACTAAGGTTGTGGGAAACACCATAACTTTCGAAACACATTTGGTCTATTGTCATTGTTCATCATTAAAAAAAAAATATTTCTCAAAAACATTTCTATTTCAAAGCATTGTACATTTGTAAATACTAGATATCTTTGTAAATTTACTTTTGTGGAATAATTTTTGTAAATAAATTTTTCTAATCCTTGTTTTGCAGCAACTGGGGTTTAGGGTTTATTTTTCAAATTTTGTATATATTGGGGTTTTGGGTATTTTTATTTTCATTTGCGCAGGGGGCATCCAAGTTATTTCAAGAAGATTTGTTGGGGTTTGAGTTAGATCTAGGCCCTTCAGGGTAAGATCTAGTCCCCAAAATTTTTTGCAAGGCCAACAGTGAAGGACTTTGCAGTAATTTGGGTGATTATTGAAGACCTGAAGCAAATAATAAATTTTTGTGAGGGTTTCAAATTTGTTTAGGGCCTCAAGGCGCAGTGTTCACCTTCAACCCTAGTCGTTGCCTTGTTTGGCCTAACTGCGGCCCTAAAAGGGCCACGACCTCATTGTTTTACCCCTATCGTGAGGCATAGAGGCCTCAACCTCCTCTCTTTGCTAGATGACAACCCTTTCAAGGCTTGACGTGGGCCTTTCTTAGGCCTCTAAGGCCTAGCCGCAGGCCTCCTCAGCCCTCCTCCCCTCTTGGCCTACCCTCCATCCCCTCGACTCCCTCTTCTTCCTCCTCCTTAGCTCCGCTTACCCTTCTTTCCTTTCCACCCTACCTATCCTTCCTTCCGCTTCCCTCTCCTCCTCTACGACCCTCCTTTTCCTCCCTTTCTCCTCCTTGGCCTGCCTTTTTCTCCCCATCGTGTGCCTCAACCCCCCTTTCCTCCTAAGTCGCAGCCTCTTAAAGGCTTCGCGTGTTCTTTCTAAGGCCTGTCCTCCCTTTTCTATTGAAATTTCTAAGTATTACCCGTCAGAAATTTTATCTGTATTCTCTGGTTTATTTCGCCTCCTTGTTTAATTACTAACAAGTTAAGTATTGGGGGTTTTCACAGTGCATTATATTAGATATCATTTTTGGGATTCAATTGCGTTATGTAAGTCATTCATCTATGACCATTTTCATGAGAGGTAGTCGTAACTGACTAATTTCTCATGATTTTTGAATAGTCCACTTAGCACTCATTGCATCAGGTGATGCTCACAGGGGTGAAGAAGTGGGATTGAAACTAGTGCCTCTCGTACTGCTGCAACCTTTCTGCGCTGCTCGAGACCACTGCACTCTAGCACTCTCTGTGCTTCATCCGCATCCGCTTCCATCGACATCCGCCATCCTACTACTGACACTTCAGGACTCCCATAGCCAGGTATGATCCAAGAGTTTGGCTACCTCAAGGATCCTGCCCGTCATCGCCTATAGTCCTCCTGACTACAACTCGATGTCTCCCCACCTCTTCTCTAGAGGTACATGAGCACTCATGGCACAATCATCATCCTCCTCTACCTCCTTTTCTGCCTTCGCTAGTGCTGCCTTGGAGTCAGACGCCTCTCCCTTATTCTTCTTCCTCGAACACTAGTTCGCATAATGCCCCAGTTACCCACAATTCAAGCACTTTATCTTGGGGAGGTCATTTTTCTTCCTTTTCTCCTGCTTCCTCGCAGATGCCAGAGATGTATCCTCATCATCTTCTTTCTTGACCCAGGCTCCTTTACTGCTACTTCCCATCTTGGTCAGTCGTTTGATCACTTCTTGGCGAAGAGTTACCCGCAATTCTTCCCAATCTAGCAGATTCGCTCTACCCAGAATGCTTTGGACGAATGTCTCCCACTCCTCGGAAACTATGTTTAGGGTAGTCCTCACCATCAACTCCTGATCCGGTGTGGCCCCTATGGAAGCCAGTTGGTCCCGAATCTCCTACAACCTACTGAGGAAGTGATCTACCTACTCCCCCTTCTGCATCTGGTATGCCCGCAGTTGATTCTCCAGTAGCATCTTCCTCTACATGGAAGTGCCTTGATACAATGTCTTCAAGGTATCCCAAATTTCTTTTGTCGTCTCCTTCTCGGCAATATGTTGGACCACATGATCCTTGACTCCATCAAGGATTATTCATTTCGCCTTGGCCATCGCATCCTCATACTTCTCATTATCAGCTGGCTTGACTGGGATAGCCACGGTTCTCAAGGCGAAGGCCTTGATAGGATGTCTATCTAGAACGGACAAAATCTTCGCCTTCTAGATGACAAAGTTGGACACCCCGTCCAGCCTGTCCTGATCTCTCAGTCCATTCATGGCAATCTCTCTGTTGTTCCTTTCGACTCCTCTGAGTCTCCACTTCCCTCCTAGAAGTTCTCTCTTCGACTCCTTCTGAGTCACTACTTCCCTCCTCGAAGTTCTCTACTAGACTTCCTCTAAGTCTCAATTTCCCTCCTAGAAATCCGTCTGCCAACTGTCGAGTCGCACCTCTCTAATCTCCTATCCACTTGCAACACTGATCTGCATTTCATGGCTAGAAATCTGCCTAGGTAGCGACTCCTTCTACCTTGGTTTTGCCCTGTTAGGTATTGTTCTGTCTCGGCAGCAACAACACCCCACCAGCTTCACTACTCGCAATCTGCCCACATCTTCCTATGCCCTAGCAACTGAAGGACTAAGCCTCTAGGCTCTGCGCAATCCCGAGAAGGCTAATTTGCTCCCTTGGCCAACTGCCTCAACCCTTTTGCTCTCTGTGTGGCTCTTCGTGAGCCTCTTCTGCCTTTGCGTTGGCCTCTCTCTGGCTCGAACTGATGACGCAAGCCCTCTACGTCAACCCTTCTGTGCTGCTTTTTTCCTAGGAACAACTTCCGTCACTCGAGACAACTGTTTCTGGTGCAAATTCTCTGATTCAGCTGGTGCCTTCAACTCTTCTGTGATCTGCAATGCTCTAATACTATGCTAAAATTTCTAAGTATTACCCGTTAGAAATTTTATCTGTATTCTCTCATTTATTTCGCCTCCTTGTTTAATTACTAACAAGTTATTTAACCATATAAATATTGAAATAAACACAATACAGTCTCAACCATCTACAGATCAGCAACTGAAAGAAATGAACAAACACACAAGGGACACCATTATTTTTGGAAAATCGTCCCCGGAAAAACCCAACTTGGAAAAACCAGTGTAGGAGTTCTGAGGGTTTTATTATTAAGCAGGTTTTCTTGAGTACACTGGGTGCCAAATTGGCTCACCCGACAGAGATAAAAAAATCTGGCAGTAATACTTCTCTTCAGAAGCAGATATTCTGAAAGTCTACCCCACAAAACCCTCTCCAACACAATCTAAAGCACTGCGTTAGCCCTCCTAGCCTCTGCGTCAGCCTGAAACCCTCTAAGGCTCTGCGTAACCTCTTTGGCCCTCTGCGTCGCTCCTACAGCCTCTGCATGGATGACGCAAGCCCTTCTGGCCTCTGTGCAGTCCCTGCTAGCCTCTGCGTGGCTCCCTCTGGCTCTGCGTCTGCCTCTCTACTTCTACGTTGGTCAATTGGCACTATTTCTGCCTCTCTGCCTCGTACTCACTGCCCCTTGCTGCAACTTTCATCACTGATTCGATTTCTCTTAGCAAACCCTGCTCTAGAAAATCGGATCACTGATCACTGATCACTCTGGTGTCTCTCGAACTGACCCTCAAGCATCCTCTTATACTTTTTCTGTTGAGTTTTCAACAGCCAAGATTACATCTCTAATCAACAGCTAAGATTGGATTTGGGTTGATCCATGTCCTTTAGAACTTTCTAACCCAGTTTTATATTAATACCCATTAATATTTTTATTTTCCTAAGTTTAGACTTAGGAACCCATTAAAAATATTCATTATTCTAATATCTCCTTCACTGGGCAGAATTTTCCCAAACCATTTCTAGGTCTTGGAGATCTCATGTGGTTTAGCCTATCCACCAATTTGCATGGCTAGAGCACATCCGATGCTATCCCAAATCAACACTATCGTTGCCTTTTGTGGGCTCCTCCCTAAGCCGCAATCCTATTAAGGGTTTGCGACAACGCTATAAGGCCTCTTGACCCTTCCCTTAACCAAGTGGAAACCCTTCTAGGGCTTGTCATGACCCTCTTTGGCTCTTTCCCTTGAGCTGCAGGCCTATTAGGCCTTACTGCCTCCATATCCCAACCTTCTCTTAGCCCTTGCCTTGTTTCGTTTGCCTTCTCTCCCTCACTGTTTGGCTATCATTAATTTTCTAAGCTAATCTATTGGTGTTTTAGTGATTTTCAAGTGAATATTTGTGCTAAAATTGGTGGATGCAGGTAGCCTAACCCTTGGATAGGTTGGGAAAGTTCCTTAAAGGTTCCAAGGCCTAAGGGTTTGATCTCTAAACCCTCTTATACTCACTGTTTTGCTACAACAATCTGATTTCTTCCTAACAATGATATCTAGCTCATTAAATTGACATAAAATTAACTCGCACATTGTCTAATGCATTGATAAATCAATTCGATAAATTGGGCGCTCATAATTTGGTTTATTTCATGAAAAGTGGGTGACTATCTTTAGTTCATTGAAGTTTGATCTAAAACGGTGGCATTTTCATCACAAAAGGGCCTAACTCATTTAAAATCTTGTGTTTGACAAAAGTAATTTGGCATTTGGGCTTCCGTCATTTGCATATTGCATACATATGCATCTTACATTTTGCTCCTAAAGTGCTCTAAAGTAATCTAACTCACTGTTGTCATAAAGCTCACTTATTGCTCATTTGGATAACAATGGAACATAACTAACATAAGGCTTCTATTGTTCATGCTCCAATAGTTCATTGTGGAAAAGATTTTGTTTCATTACTTAAGGTGATATTATTATCTAGCATTGGTAATATTGGATAAGGATATTATCTTGTCTCTTGTGAGTTTTTCGTGATCTCTAAAGTCATAAGCTTGCGCTAATAAGCTCACTTTCTAAAGCGGTTTGATCTCAAGTAGCATTGTGTTGAATAGTTTTTAAGTTATTTGGGCATCTTGTGTTACATCACTTGTCTTGTGGGAAATCTAATTGTTTCTGTCACTCTAATTACATTAAAGTAACTTGTTCCAATTGTGTTTAAAGAATATCATTGAATGTCTATTGAGCAATTGAGAATCTAATTGGTAATGGTTGTGATCTAATTACGATATTGGCATCTAAGATCTAATTATTCTCAACTTGAGAATCTGTTGAATATCTCTTGAATAATTGGCATTAAGGAATCTAATTGCAATTATTTGGAAAGCTTCTAATCATATAAGAACATTGACAATCTTATTGTCTCTTTTGAGTAATTGTCATTGGCACTTTACATCGTCTCAATGTCTAATTGTTCTAAGTGGATAAGTGCTCTAGTTTCCTTACTTGTTATCATTGTCATCAGTGCTTGATTATATCTTTGTGGATGATATCTTTATCTTGATAATATTGGTGAATCATTGTGAAGAGCATCTATCTTGTTGAGTACATCTTGATATCTTGTTGGCACTTGTAAAGTTGGCACATATTCTTATGGTTGGGATAGTTTCTTAAAGACTATTGTTAAGTACTTGTTGTCATAACTCAAGATCAATTAAGTACTTAAAGGAACACTAAACAATCTCACCTTAAGAATCACTCAATAATTTTGCATCAACATCCTACGACGAGCCTTGCATTAATAATTTACCTCCAAGCATAAACTTGGTTGATAGAAAATAGGGCCACCTTTCTCATCTAGCTTGAGGAGTCTAGCACCTCTTTAGTGGTTAACACAGTGACCTTGCAGTTGTCAGAGCTATAGTGTCTGCAGCACTAGAGGCATTGGGTGGCTAAAATCTAAGGGGATGTATCGTTAATCAAGCCTTTGTTTGCTTCCCCTTTGCTTCTTTCTCACAACCTACTCTAGAGAGTAGCTTCAAAATAGTTAAGAGGAAGGATACACCTAGAATAGGCATCAATCAAGATTCTTGCATCATACCTAAGTCATAGGATTTGTATAACATATAGGATAGTTAAACATTCAAGCACCGGTTGTTCATCCAGTCACTTGGTTCATAATTTATCTAAAGCAAGTAGTTGACTCCATAAGGCACTAGTCTCATTGATAATTAAATCTAATCCTTTAACTTGCTAAAATGAACCAAGTGGCTAAGCCATTCAGCCGTGTCGTGTCTCTCGGACTTGTTGGTTGCCAACATATCTTGCATTTTTATCTTCCATAAGGACTACCCCCCATAGCCTGATGCTGGGAGACAGCTAGAACGAAGAGGTCAAGGATCAGAGTGACAACCCCCGACCTGAGTCATTGTTCCAGTGCCTGTACAATCTGAGCGACAATAGGAACCATTCACATTTATTAGAAATGAATCAATAACAGAAATTTTTTTGTCAAAGATGAATCACATGATTACAAAGAACATAGTGATACAAAAAGATGTGTGGGTGAATGTGAACTTCAATTTTTTACTTTTCAAGTTACAAAAGAAAGCATTCATGAATAAACCATGGGAAGAGCTAAAATTCAATACAAATAAAAAAGGTTTAGGAAATGAACAAGACATCAACATTCATATTCTATACAACTACAAGCCAATTCAATTCGCAAGTGGTAGATTTCTTGCTTAAGACTTAAAGGAAGATGATTCAAATGTTCCAGAAATTGATGAAGGTATTGTTAATGGGTCAAAGAATATTATTGATAAAATTATAAATACGTTCCAGCATTGTAATTGAGTTGACCATATGGAGACATATTGCTTTGAACTCCACCCTTATCTTTATTGTGGGAAAACAAATTATCTTTCTGAGAGATCTTGAAAGAAAAAGAAGGTTCAAAAACAAGCAACTGATTATGGTTGGATGAGCTCTTGGCAATGAAATTTAAAAGACAAGATTTTTCTTAAGTCTTATTGTCGACTTTAGACATGAGTGAAGGCATGTTTAATAGAAGGAATTTCACTAAAGGGTGATATTGAAAGTTTTCAGCTAGTTTTTTCAAAGGATCCTAATAATTTTTTTGGACATGATTGTGGCCCCATCATTGATATGTTATTGAGTTGAAAATTCAACCTTAGATAGTGTACAATAATATTGGATTCTTTAAACCAAGGAAATCTCACCTTTCCACTGATAGAGGCGGAAGATATTGATGATGAATGTCAAACTTCAATTTTCGAAATCTAGTCATGTTTTTGACAATTTCTAACCATCCACATATGAAGAAAAAGATGCAGCGATAGCAGTGTTGATATTTTATCACTTTTGATGAATTAGTGAAGATTTTCCAATTCGGCATTTTTGAGGTTTCTGCCACTCAATGTATTCTTATGTGACATGCATTAATTATTTTAGTTTTATCTGATCATTATGATTGATTCAAAATATGAGCAATTCCAGTAGGACACCTTGCTTACTACTCCATGGTTATTTGCCATAAATTTTGGTTCAATAGCTTGAAGTTGGATCAAACACAAGATTCAAGATTAAAATGTCAATGTGAAAATTTCAAATCTGAAATCCTATTGCATTAACTGGAATTAATTCTTCCAACTGTTAATTAATTTAACAATTTATTTGCTACAGCAAATACTAAATTAATCACACTGCAACCTTCACAAATAGACTACAGAAAAATAATAGCACTGGAAACTGAGAAAATCTAGCACACACACATAAAAATGACACCATTATTTTTGAACAAATGTCATTGGAAAAACCAAACTTGGGAAAACCTGTGCAGCAACTGAGGGTTTTTATTATTATGCAACAATGAAATCTGAGTACAATCTGGATGCACAAACTGACAATCCACTACAAGATAAACTGACCACGAAAAATAGTGAGATAAATTTTGTCTCACCTGACGTTGATCCAACACCGAAACTAGCTTTGAATGGGCTTCACG
This sequence comes from Pinus taeda, assembly GCA_000404065.3. Lineage (NCBI taxonomy): Eukaryota > Viridiplantae > Streptophyta > Pinopsida > Pinales > Pinaceae > Pinus > Pinus taeda. Next base: position 182,396 of record APFE030507259.1, read on the forward strand.
AAACCCCTGCGCCAACCTCTACATCAATCATGTATAGCCACTAGAACACTCTGCCTGGAACTGCAAGAGATCAAGCCGTTTGCCCAATCCAGCCTCTGAGAATGATTGCTGGCACCTTCCAGAAATCTTCTCGGACTCTAGCAACTGAATCGACCCTCTATCTAGCCAAATTGATCTCTACCTATGAAGCTTCTACGCCACTTCTACGCAACCTCATTAAGGAAACTCGGCCCATCTGTAGCTGACTCTCTAGATCTAGAATATCTCCTCTCGACTCACTGTCCCTGCAACACTGTCTCTGCTTCCTCCTAAAACTCCAACTCTCCGGCAACTGACTGCTGCTACTCTTGAAAATCGAATTCTCCAAGTATCTCTGGTGTATCTGGTGTATTCTCCAAGTGCCCATCGACTTCCTCTTATAATCTTTTGTTGGAGCACTGGCGACCAAGATTAAAATTTAATCAAGGGTTAGGATCATCTTAGAGTCGATCAATGTGAGTTTCTAGAGAATTCTAACCTTGAATTAATTAATTCTAATTAATTAACCATATTCCCTAAATTTAGACTTAGGAAATATTTAAAAATTGGTTAATAGTCTAATTAAGCCATCTCTAGGTGGAATTTCCAGAAACGATTTCTAGGTTTTCGAGATCTCATGTATTCTAGCCTCTCCACCAAATTTCATGGCTAAAACACATCCGATGCTACAAAAATTAACACTCCCTCTTAGCTAGGACTATGTTCTAGTGTTGCACAACTTGCCACAACACTCTGCCTTTGTACCATCCTCTGTCACGATGCTGGTGTCTGGTTGTTGTTGCCCACCAACCATTATGCAACTCTGATGATGCATCCGTGCTACCGTTGACACTACATACCGCTGCCAACCCTACATCTGCACTGTAACTACCTCACATTTGTTGTTGTTGCAACTGAGAAGCATCCAAAATAATGAGTCAATTGTGTTCAGTATGATGCATCTGTCACCCGAGTCCTGACAATTACTAGCCTTTGCAATGTCTATGAAGAATCTACGTCGCTGCTGACTCTGCATTATGCCACTCTGCACTGCTGCAAACTCTGCATTGCACTCTCCAACATCTGACTACAACTAGTTTGTGACTGTCACTTTGGCATCTGATTGCATCTCTTGACATTGATCCATCCTAATACTGTGGGCCCTATTGAAATTCCACGATCTTGGGTCTCGGTTAGAACCTTAAAATCTTTGATGCTACCAAACCAAGAATCTCAAAAAGAACTACTTTGCACAACGGAAAATATAAAATAGTAAATCACGTATGCATAAGTATACACAATTTTTAACAAATATTGTACAATAATGTACAACCCAATCTTCGTTATATTAAACCAATCTAAATAATACAACAGTCTATGGAATACAACATACAATGACAATCTTTGTTGCAGCTTCTATGTCGTATCTTGTCTGGTTGGCCCTTCGCTTTCGTACTGCTCTCTAGCTACCCCTTAGTCCTTCAAAGGACAACATGTAGAGACTCCACAAGCGCTGCCACCTAACACTGCTGCAAGTCACTTCTGCTGAATGTACACGGGTTGATCCAATCTTCTCTTCTAGGCTGGCCAACCTTGAGTTCTAATCCACCAATCTAGCAGTCACTTTTGTCCATCAAAGTGCTGCACATTAGGCACCAAACTTCACCCAACCTTCAACAGTCTTCGTCACTTCAAGATTGCATGTTTAGGGCTACTTTGGGTAGCCAACACGCTGCCCTCCACCAAACCAATGGCACCCAACACTTCATTGTAGGATCTGCTCCTATAAAGGCTCCCGATCACCAAATCAAGCCTTCAACTAGGCTCCCACAGGCTGCTCTTCAAACCGATCCAACACTGATCCAACACATGGATCCGACACCTACAAGAATGCACTGAAATACATACCTTAAGCTCATTGTTTGAGGTCTTCTCCAACATAGAAATCTAGGCCTAGTTAGGGAACGAAACACAATCCTATTCCAGCCTTGAATTTTACCCAGAATTGCACTTAATTGATGTGGTTGCCCTTCCTTGAGGGGTTGGGGAGGATTGCTCCAAATCTTGGTTGTCGTAGCCCTCAACCATGCCTAAGCCCACCTTCAATCTCCTGCGGCAGCCTTGTTTAGGGTTTGCCCACCCTTAAAACGACCCTCAAACAATCTAGAACGTCTATCCCTATGGCTCGTCCCTCTAACACAGCAACTCGGTCACCAAAGAGGCCCTAAAACAACCTTTCTTCCCTACACAGGTCACCTCCTTTTGTTGCAGATATGGCTGGGATCTCATTTCCTCCTCAATGAGCTATCACCTGTGATGTGTTGCACTTTTGGATGTATAAAATGACTCCAATTCACCTTGTATTTATACACATACAAGGGTTCCTCAAAATGTCCATGATGGGGCTTGTCTAGCTATCAAGAGGCTTACTAAACTCAAGCTGACCTTAACACATTTGGTGCAAACCCACTCCACAACTTTAAAAATTCATATCTCACTAAGGACAACTCGGAATTTGACGATTCTCGAAGCATTGGATTCTCCTTTCCACCCTATATCATCTCATTCCATCACATGTACAAAACGCTCCATAGTTTTGGCCCAAATCACGATGGGTGCAAAACCCCAAGCTTGGGTTCCAATCCCACAAGTGACTCTTGGGGTTCTTTAACCTCCAAACCCTGAACCCTAGGGCTTGGAGTACCTCCCAAGCTACACCAAAATCAACAGGACCCCGTAGCCAGGTAATGATCCAAGAGGTGGAATCCTCAGTGGACCCTGCCCAAGTCTATAGATCTCTGGGGATACAACTCCAAGTCACCCCACCTCACTCCTGGAGGTATCGCTGCCATCATCACAAAATATGATCTACTCATACTATTGCTGCTACTGCTTTGCTGCTATATCTACACTGTTGTGGCAACTACTGCAATAATGAGTTTGATCTCCCAAGATCCTGAAGTACTAGCTTCCATAGGGATGCTCCCTCTAAAACTAGACTCCCTATGGGAAATCTTTATGCTCCCTCTTGGCAACTCACACTGTCCTCCTGTACAAGAAACTGGACTATATAGCTTTGTGCTGGTAATATCCTAGCTGGAATTACACCTACAACTGCAACTGGGCAATTCACATTGCCTACGTCACTGCAACTAGTTCTGCAACTGTCTCTTGGGTACTAACTACAACTAGCCTTGCAGCTATCTAATGACAGATTACATTTGTTGATATTGAACCTACTACTATCGTACTGTGGGCTCCTATAGCAAGGGTAATAGTCCCGTTGCAGCAATCTGGAATTGATCTGACTGATCTCCTTGTTGCAACCATGTTGGATCCTGCCCATTCGGCACGCTGGAGTCTCATGCTCCTCCTCCTAGATCTGGTGCCCCACTATCTCCTTTCAAACCTAGTCCCTGGCTGGGATCCTTCCTTTCCTTGCAACCTGCACTAGGCAACTCGTACTTCCTCCGGTACTTATTTCCGACAACTAGAAGTCGAACTGTTTCCCAAATCTGCATTCTGGCTAACTCACACTAATCCAAAAATGGATCCTGGATAAACCTCTAAGTCTAAAAGACTTCATATAAGAGATAAAAGGTGCCAAATGGCACAAATCCTTTGTAAATCAGAGGAGAATGAAAATTGCAGGCTGCTCTTGGAAAAAGTCTCATTTCATTGATCTCTTCATTTTGAATCTAACGCAATTTGAATGGGCGAAAATGGACTTCGGATGAAGGAGTTATTGTAAAAAGAAATTTGACCATTGTCCTTTGAAAAGGAGGCAATTTCTTCTAAATGGGACTTGAGGGCTCCTTCGAGGAAATCGCATCGAAGAAGCCAAGCAGAGTGTTTAAAGGATCGTGGCCTTAGGGGATTGCGATTAGCGATCAGCGCAATATAACATGGACCATGGATCGGGCACACGGATCAACGGTGGATATGTGTATTAAATATCACATCGCATATAACCAAAGGGAAGGACTTAACCACAAGCATGAGGACTTGTGATATGCGATTGCGCTTTATCGCATTGCTTAAATCCAAAAAAAGACCAAGACCCGTCACCAGGTGACTTGCTGATGTGCGATGGGCCGATCAAGCAGAGATCAGAGATCGACGATCGGAGGAGCGGAGCACCCAGACCCTTGTAACATGAGATAAGCGATGGGTCGATAGTGCCGATCAGCGATCGACGATCGGCGAATCGGGATGCCATAATACAAAGGGACCATGCAACATGCGATATGCGATATGCGATCGGCAATCGGCGATCGGATCACAACAATGCAAAGGGGAGCACCAGGCCTTAGCGACATGCGATATGCAATACACACCAACCCAAAATATTATATATGCGGATCTATATCCCTTTGAGATCCAACTTAAGTCTTTTCGCTCATATTTTCCTGTGTAATTCCGAATATCTCTGTCTATTGGAATTTTGTTCCGTTTTCGAGAATTTGTATGAAACAAAGGCCGCCTGTGTATTTTCCACTGTAAAAATGGCTTCCATTCCTTGTGCCATGCTGTAAGCGGGCGTTATATTACAATGATTCCTTTTGTAACAGGGATGCGTTATGTAAGACACAGAGTCGCAAAGGAATGATTGCACAGAGAGGAATGGACAGAGAACAGAGAGCCACAGAAACGGAAAAGAATGATTCCTCATGATTGCAAGAAGAGGAATGGACTGGAAGCGGCATAGCCGGAAGCTCACCTCAAAGGAGGCACAGAAAGCCCAATGGAAAGCAGCGTATTGTTGTTGAGGGCTGCTGAGTTGAGTGTGGGTTGCTGTTGTTGATCCTTGAGGTTCTGTTGCTGAAATAAAAGACAAAGAAGGAAGCTAAGGCAAAAGAGGCAGCGTAGAAGCAAAAACGCAGCCAAGGGAGTCACTTGGAGTGGCAAGTGAAAAGCCCAGAGAGAGAGTTGTAAACTGATAGAGAGCCAAGAAGCCAGAGCCAAAGAGCTAGAGCCAGAGCCAGAGTCGAAGAGCTAGAGTCAGAGCCATAGAGCTGGAACCAAGAGCCAAGAGCCAGAGCTTCGAGAGCCAAGTGATAAAATGGTGTCTAAAGCCATTGTTTATGTATAGAATAGTAGAAGTTGAAGCAAAGAGCTTGTAAAAAGACTTATACCATAATCCCAAAGAGCCTAGTTGAATTGACTAGAGCTCATGGAGATGTAGCCCAAGAATTGTGAGTGAACTCCTACTTAAATTGTTGTTTCTGTGTGTGTTTTACTGTTGCTTTGTCTCTGTTGTTTTATTTACTGTTATATGCATTTATATATCAGTTTAAGCACATCAACTTACAACACAGCAACAGAAAGTAAAGTATATAATGAGTCTCACACAAGCATAAGCATACACCTATAATTTCAAGCATTTCTTAATTCTGCATTGGTTAATCATTAAGACTTTGGGAAATTTAAGGCTTTGGAAGCGGGAGAGGTTCTTGTAAGTTGGACAAGAAGCCTAAGTGCCCCATTTTCAGATCAAGTGGTATTAGAGCCTGGGATTTTATTGACCTCACCTTCAAAGAAGGTTATATCAGCATGCTCGATTGACAGAGCAAAGGTTGCTTGTCTAAAAGGTGTTTAAACAGTTAGAGGCTGATTGTATGCTTGTTTTGCAGACTGACTATTGTTTAAGTTTGCAGAGGTGAAGGGAAAACTATTTGATAGCTCAGTCCAGGAAGGACAAGAAGGAAGAAGGGCTGAAGGCATTCTGCTATCCCAAAGGACCTCAAAGCAATCCCTGAAGCACAAGAGGTTTGTTGCAAAAGATTGTTGAATAAGCTTTTTATTTATCTTGTTAAAGTTTTCTTGTTCATTGGCATAATGACAACTTCTACAAGTTGGTCCTCAAATTCTACCTTCTTCACAAAATTCTTTGATGAAGACATGAAGCAAGAATTATCCACCATGATGGATATGGTGAGAGAAATGTATAAGGATGGAAGGAAGAGCAGCATGCTTATAGAGCAATTGAATTCCATAAAGGAAGAGAAGCAATTGCTTTCTGACAAATTGCAGGAAATAGAGAGGCAACTTCATATTGCAAACATGAACCTGAAAAGGATGCATGAGTTGGAGACACAGCTCTTTGTTGCCCAAGAAGCCTTGGTCAAGTATCAGCTTGAAGAAGAGGTAAACCATTCCAATTTGTCTTCAAATTCGTCTGAGAATGCTTATATTGGTTCTTTTGAAAAACATACTAGAGGCATAGGTTCCAAGCTAATGTCCAAGATGGGCACAGGTTCCAAGCTAATTTTCCTTTTGTGGGTTGGATAACCATAATGTTTCTAGATGTTGGAAGGGAATGGCCACATACAAGAAGTATATGAAGGAAAAGAAGCAAGAAGCCGAAGGTCCATTGGACAAGGCAAATCATGCTGTCAAGAGGACGCACATGTAGTGCACTTACTGCAATAAGCAAGGAAATCTTGCTGGAAAATGTTGGACTTTGAATCCAACAATGTTTCCACAAAAGCTGAAGAAAGTGGAAGGAGAAGATGGCAAAAATGAAGTGAAGATTCCATGAATGATGCGCCTTAGAATGGTTCACATGATGATGTTGATGTGCAGACAAAGGTAGTACCTTTGGAAGGGATTGGTAAGGAACGGTTAGAGCTCTTATTCGATTAAGATTGCATGTCTATTGATGCATCTACATTATATTTCATTTCAGCTTTGAAAGTACGGTGTGCTTAAGTGAAAGTTGAAAGATGAAATGCATGCATGAGCATGAGATGCATGAACGCAGGGATGTTGATGATTTCCTTGTTTTTGAACATGTATGTGTAATTAACCTGCAGGGTTGATTGCTTCAACATGCAAGTGATGCCATGTTGACTTGGGGGAAGCTAACTTGGTCTCCAAATGGAGATAATGATGAAGTGTTTCATCATTGGAAAAAGAGTCCTAATGGTCTTTTTCTACATGCTTGATCTGAAGAGTCATTTGTTTTAAAAAGCATGTTTTGTGGGCTTTTGTCTAGTCCATCATTTGTATGCAGATGTAAGACATGGAAGTGTTCACAAGATGTGAAATTTGTTTCTTGTTGAAGCAGGAGTTTAGGCCATCCAGTTGTTGTCTGTGTTTTTGTTGTTGTTAACAGTGGTTGTTGACAGCTTGTCCAACAAGTACAAATGAGAGTTTTGTGGAGCAGATGCACTTCACAATTGTTTGAGCCACCTTGCATCAACGATCAAGGCAAAGAAGTTCAAACCACCTTCTATGACCAGTTCAGCAGAAGTTTTGTAGGAAGGCAAGGAGGAAGATAGTTCTCCTTAGGAAGACCAGCCCATCCAAGAAGGGAAGTGGTCAGAAACTTTGGTTCAGAGGCACTATGCAAAGGCAAGTGTAGGGAGGTTGAAAGAAGACGGTGAGTCACTCTCATTTACTGTTCAGATCAGTATATCAGTCTTTTGGAGACCAGCATTCTCTTAGTGGGAAGGCGTGATCCAAAAATGGATCTTGGATAAACCTCTAAGTCTAAAAGACTTCATATAAGAGATAAAAGGTGCCAAATGGCACAAATCCTTTGTAAATCAAAGGAAAATGAAAATCGCAGGTTGCTCTCGAAAAATGTCTAATTTCATAGATCTCTTCATTCTGAATCTAACACAATTGAATGGGCGAAAACGAACTTCGGATGAAGAAGTTATTGTAAAAGGAAATTTACCCATTGTCCTTTGAAAAGGAGGCAATTTCTTCTAAATGGGACTTGAGGGCTCCTTAGAGGAAATCGCATCGAAGAAGCCAAGCGAAGTGTTTAAAGGACCTTGGCCTTAGGGGATTACAATTAGCGATCAGCGCGATATAACATGGACCGTGGATCGGGCGTGTAGATCGACGGTGGATATGTTTATTAAATATCGCATCGTATATAACCAAAGGGAAGGAATTAACCACATGCATGAGGACTTGCAATATGCGATTGCGCTTTATTGCATCGCTTAAATCCAAAGGAAAAGGACCAAGACCCATGACCAGGTGACTTGCCGATGTGCGATGGGCTAATCAAGCAGAGATCAGAGATCGACGATCGAAGGAGAGGAGCACCCAAACCCCTGTGACATGCGATAAGCGATGGGCCGATAGTGCCGATCAACGCTCGACGATCTGCGAGTTGAGATGCCATAATACAAAGGGACCATGCGACATGCGATATGCGATATGCGATCGGCAATCGGCGATCGGATCGCAACAATGCAAAGGGGAGCACCAAGGCTTAGCAACATGCGATATGCGATAGGTGCGGACCCGAAATATTATATATGCGGATCTATATCCCTTTGAGATCCGACTTAAGTCTTTTCCCTCATATTTTCCTATGTAATTCTGAATATCTCGGCCTATTGGAATTCTGTTCCGTTTTCGGGAATTTGCCCGAAACAAAGGCCGCCTGCGTATTTTCCACTGTAAAAACGGCTTCCATTCCTTGTGCCACGCTGTAAGCAGGCGTTATATTACAATGATGCCTTTTGTAACAGGGATGCGTTATGTAAGACGTAGAGCCGCAGAGGAATGATTGCACAAAGAGGAACAGACAGAGAACAGAGAGCCATAGAGATAGAAAAGAATGATTCCTCATGATTGCAAGAAGAGGAACGGACTGGAAGCAGTAGAGCTAGAAACTCACCACAAAGGAGGCATAGAGAGCTCGTTTCTAGCACAAAGGAGGCATAGAGAGCTCAATGGAAAGCAGCGTATTGTTGCTGAGGGCTGCTGATTTGAGTGTGAGTTGTTGTTGTTGACCCTTGAGGTTTTGTTGCTAAAAGTAAAGCTAAAGCAGGAAGCTAAGGCAAAAGAGGCAGCGCAGAAGCAAAAACGCAGCCAAGGGAGTCACTTGGAGTGGCAAGTGAAAAGCCAAGAAAGAGCTTTAAATTGATAGAGAGCCGAGAAGCCAGAGCCAGAGCCAGAGTCAAAGCCAAAGAGCCAGAACCAAGAGCCAAGAGCGAGAGCTTCGAGAGCCAAGGGATAAAATGGTGTCTAAACCCACTGTTTATGTATAGAACAACAGGAGTTGAGCCAACGAGCTTGTAAAAAGACTTATACCATACTCCTACAGAGCCTGGTTGAATTGACTAGAGCTCACGGAGATCTACCCCAAGAACTGTGGGTGAACTCCTAATTAAATTGTTGTTTTTGTGTGTTTTATTGTTGCATTGTCTCTGCTGTTTTATTTACTGTTATATGCATTTATATATCAGTTTAAGCACATGAACTTGCAGCACAGCAACAAAAAGTAAAGTATATAATCAGTCTCACACAACCATAAGCATACACCTACAATTTCAAGCATTTCTTAATTCCGCATTGGTTAATCATTAAGACTTGGGAAAATTTAAAACTTTGGAAGTGGGAGAGGTTCTTGTAAGTTGGACAAGAAGCCTAAGTGCCCCATTTTCAAATCACACACAGCCTCTCCTTGCAATCTCGTACGGTCGTCCCTGCAAAGCTGCAAAATCCGTGAAACTCAAAAGAGAAAATAAACCCAAAAGTTTTTCTCTTTCTCGCTACTCAGTTGTTGGATCTGCTACTTGCACTCCCTTCTGGAGTGAGAAGCTCTGCTCACAACTACTGCCAATTTACAACTTGAAAAAAATTAGATCTCTAAAATTTGAGATCCCCTGAGAGAAATTTTCCCTCCTTGTGTCCTTTTCTCTTCCACCCGGCATGGATTCTTCTCTAGAAAACTGCTGCAAAACCCTCTATATGCCCAGACAAGAAATTTGCTTAGCTAAAATCTGAGTTGTTGTTGCTCCCTCTTCCTGCTGAAATCACTCAATTGGAAAACCAAATTTTTTTGTCAACTTGCACTGAAAAATCGAACTTCCCCAAGCAACTCGATTTGCCTAGCTCAGGCTTTGCGCAGCCTCTAGAAACTCGACTTGCTACTCCCTCTAAGTAGAGAACTTATGTCTTTGCTTTTGAGCTTCCCCGTCTGATCACTCATGCTCTGATACCATGTGAAATTTTAAAATTTGAAATCCTATTGCAGTAACTGCAATTAGTTCTTCTAATTGTTAATTAATTTAACAATTTATTTGCTACAGCAAATACCAAATTAATCACTGCAACCTTCACAAATAAACTGTGGAAAAATAATAGCACTGGAAACTGAGAAAATCTAGCACACACACATAAAAATGACACCATTATTTTTGGACAAAGGTCCGTATAAAAACCCAAGTTGGGAAAATCAGTGCAGCAACTGAGGGTTTTTATTATTATGCAGCAGTGAAATCTGAGTGCAATCTGGATGCACAAACTAGCAATCCACTATAGGAGAAAATGGCCACAAAAAATAGTGAGACAAATTTTGTCTCACCCGGCATTGATCCAACTCTGAAACTGCCTCTGAATGGGCTTCACGAAACCCCTGCGTCAGCCTTTGCATCAAGCCTGCACAGTGACTAGAACTGTCTGCGTGGAACTGCAACTAATCAAGTCGTCTCCCCAATCCAACCTTTGAGAATGACTCGGTGGCACCTTCCGGGAATCTTCCTGGACTCCAATAACTGAATTGACCCTCTGTCTGGCCAAATCAAACTGTCTTTGAAGCTTTGCACAACCTCACTAAGGAAACTCGACCCTCCCGAGCTAACTCTTCGGATCTGGAAAATCGCTTCCAAACTCACTGTCCCTACTCCTCATTGTCTCTACTTCCTCCTAAAGCTCGAACTCTCCGACAATTGACTATTGTTACTTTGTAAAATCGAATTCTCCAAGTATAATTGGTGCATTTGGTAAATTCTCCAAGTGGCCATCAACTTTCTCTTATAATCCTCTGTTGGAGCACCAACGACCAAAATTAAAACTTATCAAGAGCTAGGATAATCTTGGAGTCGATTCGTGTGAGTATCTAGAGAATTCTCACCTTGACTTAATTAATTCTGATTAATTAACCATATTCCCTAAGTTTAGACTTAGGAAATATTTAAAAATTGGTTAATAATCTAGTTAAGCCATCTCTAGGTGGAATTTCCATAAATGATTTCTAGGTTTTAGAGATCTCATGTATTCTAGACTCTCCACCAAATTTCATGGCTAGAACACATCTGATGCTACAAAAACTAACAGTCAATTGACAATATTTGTGTATAATTTTCTTGGGAGCAATCAAGCAAACATTTCATTCACTGTCATAGTCATGATTAAACCTTGCAAAGGGAAGCTAGATTCATTTGCATTGTTGCATGGCATTGGATTAGGTTGTTAGGAATTTTCAGAGATGTGTTAAAATTGCAGTCAATTCACTTCTCATGAGATGCTTATCAAACATTGGAGTTCAAGTTAGTGAACAATTACAAAGGTTCTAGCTCACATGCTTACATATTCGGATATTCCAAATTCTATGAGATTTCAACATCCCAATTTAGCAACCTTTTAGGCATATCTTCAACAAGGCTTAGCCCAGGAATTTTAGACCTAAGACGTCGAGATCATACAAGTTTATCCATTAGTTATTGCTTCCTTGCTAGTATTATTGTTCAGATTTTTATGATTGATGGGGGGAAACATTAGAATGTGGATTCCTATACAATCATCAAGTTCACTATCACCTCTTCATGTATTTCACAACATTGAATATAGTTTATATCCCAAGTCTATACTAGATCTTGTTTTGACCCCTTAGCCTTGTCCCTCGATGAGGTATCAAAGTGAGAGAAAATCTAGTTCAAGAAGTGGTTACATCCATGTACTATATATGTGTATCATCGATATGAACATAGTTGAAGTGGCGTATGCCCTTTCCTCCATTCTCTTATGTCTTGTTGCATACTCTATAACTATATTCTCTCATTTCAAGTTAATGGAAAAAATGGTGGGGGTTGTATGAGAGGATCAAATAAGATCTTTTCGGAGGTATGTTTCAGGGTTGTGTTGTTGATATTTTGAACAAAGAGGGCACTCCACCTTAGAGCTGAGTTGATCCATCTTATCCACCACCTATCAAGTCAAGCTTTATGTTGTAGCTGCTACAACACCCTCCAAAATTTTGCCTACATTCAAATTTTGGAGCTTCCCTTATGATACTATCATCTCTCGTTTCAAGTCATTAATGTCATGTTCAATCATTTTCTAAGTTCTCAAGTCCTTCCTTAGGAAACCTAAGTGTCAATGTTATTTGCTTTCACATGCCTCACTCGTGATGCCTTTCTTGTAATTCAAGCAAGCGCACCTCTTACTGATAGACATTGCACAGTTCCCAGATACAATGATTATGCACACATTATTGACAGTCAATATGCAATCCTTAGGGACATGTAAAGTCCCAATTGAAGAAAATTTGGAACAAACCATTCACAAGAAATTTCTACTCATAAACAAAAGATTGCCATGTAAAATATAACAAATAAAGTGCATGCAGTTCCATAACACGATAAGAAGAAACAATCTCAGCTTTATTATAATATATAAACTGTGGTTTTACATGCTGGAACAACAAAATAGCTGAGATAGCTGAGATAAAACTGGCCACAAATAGATCTACGATAATGGCACAATGGGCCTCCCAAAACAAACTAATAATCAAATAACTGCAACCTGTGAACCTTGAATGGATACAACAAGGGAAGATATGGGTGCTTGCCCACTCTTACTAAATCACCAGAGGGTCCGTCCTAGGGCTACTGCTGAAGTACAGAACCAGTTTCCCAAACCTCTCCACAAAAACAATACTAAAATCTAAGATGTCTCCAAATGACCTTCTCTTCCTCTTTTATAGATCTCATGGATTGATATCCAAGCCTCTAGAAGCAATTTATTTTATTATTATTCTAGAAGCTCCTCCATTGACTTTATCAAGTGACCTTTTAATTTAATTTTATTTCACGTAAGTCACTTTTGGCCCTTTGTCTCCAATTAATTATTTTTCCTTAATTAAATAACTAATTAAAGTCATTTTTAACCAAGGAAAATGGCAAATCGCCCACCATACTCTCTTCAGCCACTGGAAGTCTCTTCTCAACATCCCACCCTGTAGATATTTTCGTTCCGGTTCCAATGAGCTATTACACTGTGGTGTTCAATCAACTAATTTCCCCGAAATGCGACCTCGAGCATAATTAATTAAGTTATGCCCAATATTAACATTGATTTTTGAAAGTGGTATGAATGCGACGGAACAAAAGGCAAATTGTGCGGATGATTGAATATGACAAGCGAATGCTAGCAAATCCCATAAAAACTCCTAAAAACTCCCTTGGGACCCCTAATGACATAAACTTGCTCCATTGAACTGGCCATCCCCTGCCCTAGAAATCCACCCTGGTTGTACTATGAAGAAGGATAAAAATGGGGACATGATAGGACGGTCAATGCACTTCTTGTTGACAGTGAGAGCACACTTCTTCAAGTCAATGTTGTCACACTTCCTAGTGGCATTCAACTCACTCTTAACTCCTAGTTTCCCAACATGCACTGAGCGCACTAACAAATCCTAATCTAATTGCATGTCTACTCTCCCTATATAAAGAGTCCATCCCAGAGCTCATTTCACACTTATCTTTTGCTTTTGAGCTCTACGCACTTTTGGAGCACAAGGAGCATCCCTCACTCTTGGTTGCGAATGTGCCATTTTACGAGTGAGTTTCTCAATTGTCGCTTTTGCTTTGTCGTGTGTTGCTTTCACTTGCATTTGCATATCTTGTTAAGGACACCTTGATGCACCTTCTAGAGGTAGCCCTAGCACACCTTCGAAAGGCAGCTCTTGCACACTTTCTCACATTAGTTGATCTTATCTATCACAAGAAGATGTGTTGGACACACTCCCATGGCATAGCACACTTTCTCATTGTAGTCGACACTTGTCTCGTAAAGACATGTGCCCTAACTGTCACACTTGGAGAATAGTGTCATTTTATTGTCGCTTCAATGTATATATGTTGGTTTTGGGTACTCTACATATTCTTGCCATGTGCTTGATTGTGTGTGTGTGTGATCATGATTAGGAGTTGTTTGTATGCTCTTACCCTCTCTCTCATCCTACTAATCTCACACTTGTTCAATTTTGGAGTTCTTCCTTGTCCTCACATCATGCGCAAGTTATGAGCACATTTGACTTCCAGCCAAGTGATGAGTGCATTGTGCACTCTTAAGTCTTCGTGATGAGACCCTTGTCTCCTAAATCTTGGCACTGTGCCCATCTTCAAGACAACTCCCTTCATTGTGCATTACACATATTCAGAGCACAGTCACTCATCCGTTGTTGCTTACACTTTCCCATTGCGCAAAGCCTTGATCAACCCTGCCTTGTGTTGCGCATTCCGCACTCTCATTGGACAATAGGGTCATCCCTTGGCCCTTGCAGTGGCAACTTGTGCAATACCAAGAGTCTCCTCCTCAATCATTGCGCATTGCACATCCTCAATGCTCAATCATGTCACCCTTGTCTCCTCGACTTGCCCTTCATGCCTAAGAATTGCCACTCTCTCTTGCCATTGCACAGTTAGCACTTCCAGTGCCCAGACCTTCACTTGTTGCTCCCTGACTCTATGCTTTGCACCCAAGAAGGCCTCTCCCTCAGTACTTACGCATTGTCCCATCACAGTCAGCATCTCACATGAGTAAGCAAGGTAGAATACGTACTGATATTGTCTTGTCATGAGTGAACTTCATTTGCAAGTGCTATCATCCTAACATGGCAAGATGATGCTCAAGGAGATCATAAAGGAGAAGTTGCAAGAAGACACTTGTGGAGATGAGACACAAAGATACCATCATGTAGGAGTAAAGGAATCTTGGACTGTGGCAGAGAGAGGGCAATTCATGTTGGCTTAGAAGGTTCCAATACTTATCCAGACCCTTTGAAGGGTGAAGATGAACCACATCTCAAAACAATCATGAAGAGTTGAAGACATCGCAGCAAAGAGAAGAACTTGCCATCGATACATTACAATGAAGTCTCATGTCACAGTCGCCAAATTGTAGCTTCTCAAAGTGTAAACATAAGAGAGTTATTTTGTTCTATGTATTTTCGCCACATTATTGGTGGAATGTAATTATGTAATTTTGAAAATTGGAGAATGTAAAATGTGTGGAAGCCCAAGGATCACACATGGAATGTGAAAACTCACTAGGAAGTCCAATGGTCACGTAGGAGCTCAAAAGTCATATGGGAGCTCAAGAGTCATGAAGGAGGTCAAGAGTCGCATGGGAGGTGAAAGGTCATCTCATTTGTTTTAAATATGCCCTCAAGCCTCAAGTAAATGGACTTTTATACATTTCACCTTGGCTTCTCACATTAGGCATAGGAGAGAAGATCATTCTTTTGAGGACAAATGGTGGCTTCACGTTCAACTATTAGGGCTAGTGATGCGTCATTGTAATTGTGTATCTTGGAACTTTCACTTAATGTCTTGAAGCTTAAATCAGATGCACTTTCATCCATGTATCGTGAATGTTGTAAGACTATTATTTTAATGCTTACGATGTATGTTTGTATTCATAAGTACTAAAGAAAATGAACTATTTCGTTGGTTGTGGTATACATCTAGTTGAATGTGCTTTCTTACTTGCTTTCATGATCGAGATTACTTTGTGAACTATTTTGCAAGTTTATTAGCAATTATTTCTATGCTTGTATGTGTCTTTATTAGGATAGTACTATTACGTTTCTTCTAAAGGCTCACTCTTTCTTTTCCCATCCGTAAAACTACTTTATATACATTGTAATTGTTGTTTCACAAAGTTAACCTACTTGCTTATCTCAAAGTTATGTGCATGCTCTCTTGTTTTGTTGATTGTAGCCAAGGTTAATCTTTCAGATCATTATAATGGAAGTCGGGCTGAATTCTCGGATGGGGCTCCTATCCCAAACGGTGTGAGGTCTAATTGGGACTTCATACCGAGGAGACCCCCTATTGTTGACAACATCCGGAACCGTCCACATATTTGGCACTAGAAGGAGGGCGAGATGACAAGCTGAGCCCGTTGAGTCTGTTTTGAATCTTCATCTTGAAATGGCTTATCCCCAAATCATATTCCCAAGGTGTTTTTCTAATAGAGAAAATCTTACAATCCCTGTGGATCTTATTCATAACTTGCCTTAATTAAAGTTTGATGGCGAGGGTGGAACACCCATACCTGAGCATACATTTCAATTTCTTAAGTTTTGTGATACTTATGATGTTAATTGTGGAGATGATGCTCTTATCTTATTCACTGTCACACTTGAAGGTTGCGTTAAGCAATGGTGTCACACTTTACTAGTTGCTTCTATCCATTCGTTCAAACAACTTTTCAAGGAGCTTCATTAAGCCTTTGACAAGTACAATTATCAAAATGTATAGAAACGGATTAATCAACTTAGAATGAAACGTGATGAATCATTAGAGGATTTTGTTGAATGATTTCTTCACCTTTGTTATGAATTCTCTAAAGAAGATGTGAATTGGGATTTCATGAATGAAAAGTTTCAATTTTTGGTTTGAATCTCCTTGAAACAATTTGAGTGTGAATCCATAGATGATTTTGCTCTTCCAACTTATATAGATCATGAGGCACATCCAATGTCAGATGAGGGACTTGCCACCTCTTTTGTTCCTTCCAAACAAAGTGGTCCCTCATATTAATGTTGATATTGGAAAATCTGGAAATCAAATTGTTGATCCACTTCTCCCAACTTGATCCACTTTCCATGATCAAGATTTCATCCCGGAAAGCTTCGAATGTTCTAATAAATTCATGGAGCCTGAGGAGAAGACCGATCCCTTGATTCCTCGAGATGACATTAATATGCATAATCTAAATCTTGAACTTGATATGATCGAAAGTATTGTTTCTTCAAGGGATACCTATCATCCTCCATCGTCTACATCTCATGACTCTTTGTATCATGATTTACTTAATTTGCTCCACAAGCAATCGCTTCAGATACTCTTGATTTTCAATTTTCTAGTCCAAATGGTAATCAGGTACAAGGTGGTCACATCTCACAAGTAAAGGAGCAAAAGGACAAAGACACATTCTATCTCTCTTCTCTTTTTCAAATTCCTCTATATCAAGATGATGCTTCTACATTCCTAGTTGATCATGGATTTTGTGATCTCGGCAATCATTCAAATGAAGTCAAAACTCTTAACCAAGATAAAGACTTGGGAAACCATCATCCTAATGACAATGACTCCATTACTACACATGGTGATGAGTGCCCAGGTACATCGATTGAACTCTTGGTTTCTCAAGAAGCTTTGAATTTGCAAGGCTTAGATCTGGAATCTGATTTGATCATAGAAGAATTTCTCACATGAATTTCTTCCACGGCTCACCATCCCTTATGTCGTGACTCGTGATGCATGTAATGAAATAACTAATGATGAAAATATGCCATGCTTTTTGGATTCACAATCTGATGAGACGAATTTTGAATTGACACAAGGTGGTAAGGTTGTCCATAATGAAGAAGAAAACAATGAAATTATTGACCATCCATTCTATGCCTTGCAATCCCCAGTTTTGCATGGGGTTAATCCTTCAGTTCAAATTGTTCACAAAATCTCTTCGATCTATATATCATCATATCTGAAACCAAAAGAACCTTATGACTTAGGTAATTTGTTTGTTGATGTAGTTCAAATTGTTCACAAAATCTCTTCGATCTATATATCTTCATATTTGAAACCAGAAGAACCTTATGACTTAGGTAATCTGTTTGTTGATGTTGAAATACCTGATCAAATCAGTAAACTCAACAATACATGTTCCGTTAGAAAGGATCTGGGTGATGTAGATACTGTTGGTATGATCAAGCCCTCAACTTTTAGCATTCACCATTTGAGGGTTCTGGGACTTTTTAGGAAGTTGAGGCACTTTAGTCTCCACTGATGGTTATGTCAGGTTTTCACAATCTTGATGAGGTCCCCGAACTAGGTCAGATCAGCATATTCTCGCATAATTATTTTCTTAGCATTGTTTCACTGGACGTAAGCTCACTCTTGAAGGATTTTTTATTTTTCAAGTTAATTCTCTTAATCCTCAAAATAGAGTCTTTGATCAAATGGAAGATTCATGTTCGATTAATTCATCTCCATACAAACCTCTTCTATTAAATCCAAGTTCAGAGTGAATACCCTTCACAGATTTACTTAGCTTTGAAACCAGCCATTCTGATTATCGAGATAGTGATTATCATCAGATGAAATACTTCTTCCTATTAAATTCTTTCGTGAATGATCAACTCCTAATCTTTCTTGTGTATGTTTTGAAGCTAATCATTTTTATTTTGGCACAATCTATCCTCTTAAGTGCTAGTGAATGCTTGACTTATTTGGTGAATCAAAATCCTCATGCTAACAAACTAATTTCCCAAGTTGATATGAAGGTTAAATCTAAATCAGCACACGTTAATTTGTTTTCAGCTTGTTCTCATTATTCTTGGTATCCTAACTGGTTTCGTACATCTGCTATACCAGCATTCATTTTAAAGTCTTTCGATTTTCGTGTTACTTGTTTAGTTTGTAATCAAATACAAGGTAAGGATTTTTTGTACTTAGCATGCAAGGAGAACGATTCTAGTATTCAAAGCATTTGTAAAATCTCTCAAATCAACCTATCTCTACTTTTGAATAATGGAGAATCTGATGCCTTAACTGATCGATCTTATCGTAACTCGGCCCTAACAACTATATTTAAACTAATCATTTTCCCACCAGTGTATCTGATGATAGTTGTTTTATATTTGTTGATCTCATCAAGGCCATAAATTCTTATGGTTCATCATTTCATTGTTCAGATACTTGTCAGATAGTTGAAGCACTTTAGCTTTTGTTGATGGTTATGTCCGGTATTCACAATCTTGACAAGATTTCTGAATGAGATCAGGTTTTCTTTGCAAGATTCTCCCCATGACTTGATTCCACTGATTGAAAGTTCATCTTTCCAAGAATTTCAGGGTTCTCAAATTGGTTGTTTCAGATACCATGATCGAATCTATGATTGGCTAGAGGAATCTTATCTGGCAAGCTCTGTTGCTAATAATGTAATGTCCCTCAATAATAACTAATAAATATAATAAATAATCATATAATATAATATAATATTAAATACAAGAAAATAAATAATAAACATAAATAAAAAAAATAATAGTAAATAAATAATAAATAATAAAAAAAAATAAAATAAACTTAAAGCTCTAAATATATAAATAGAACTAAAAAAAAAAGCAGTAAAATAATAAAGCTTTCAAAAGTAAAAACAAAAGAAAAAATTACTGGGAAATAATTTTATTTGGATTCACACACATACAAATTATTTGCTTACTAGGTTATGATAAGTACAGGGTTTGGTTTTTTTTTTAACAGTAATAATATACTTAATTTATATTTATTTAATTGACAACAGAGAAATAAAGTGTTTATATATATATAATTATAATTTTAAATAAATTATTTTGTCATTTAATATTATTATTATTAGTTGTATATTATGTGAGTAGAATTAAAAAAATAAATAAAAATAACAGGGAATGTAAAAGGAATTTTAAACTAAAATTATTAGTAATTAAGAAGTGCAACAAACGAATTAAAGACTAATGGTTTTTCAATTATAGTAAGTTATAAATAACGAGTTATGAAATGGAACATGGGCGCTCTCGGCTCACACAACGAATTACAGTGAAATAAACTGTGTAGACTCAAGACAAAGGTCGATTACCGTGGATCCGACTGGCTCTTTTCAGTTGCAAAGATGAAACGCGGAGCAATAGAGCGTGTCACCTGAGAGGGTTGGCCTTCATATGGTGTGACAGGGCATGCAAAGTTAATGATATAAAACTCATTAGTAATGTTAAAAGGTAATGTTAAATAGAGTGTATATCTAATGTAAATAGATGTTATATATCATAAGAGTGAGTTGACCAAAAATGACTTGAAAAAAGTTAGGGGGTATATAACGTAAATAAATGTATATTAAAATATATACATATGTGTGGTTCAAGGAATCAATATTATTTATCTAAAATTGTAATTTTTATATTTAAATCAATATATAAAAGAAATTTTTATATAATAATAAAAAATATTTTTTTTTTTATATTTAATTATTACTAATATGAAAGAAGGGGCAGATAAAACATTCTTATTCATTTATTCATTCAATAATACATTTTGTTTGAATTTTCTTTTGTTTTAATCACAATATTGATTTTCTACCTAATGTATGTTTCTCTATGGAGTTAGGATGTTAATTGGATTCTTTTGATATAGCTAATAATGTTGTTAATACTAATAGTTTGGGTTCACATTTGACCTAGGGAAAAATCATTAGACCTTGTTGATATTGGTTTAATATTATTGATAATATGGGAGCTTTTGACATTGTGTCAATTAGGAATTGATCTCATTGATTGATTTTGGATGTACAAAGCCTTTCATGTTGGTGATTATGCTTCTAGTGTGATTCTCATATTAATGATGTTTCATGATATGATAATGATGCACATATTTATTTAGTTGTTACGATAATGACGTTGTATGGTCATGAGGGATTTCATCTGCATAAAGTTGCATAGGAATTATGACGATATAATATGAGGTTTATTGACATGTGGTTCATTTATTATGTGAAGTCATGATATGTTTTTGATGCAAATATGTTGATGGTCTAACTTATGATGGTATTTCATGAGGTGAAGCATGTGATAGTTGCATACAAATTTATGACATGCATGAGCATGCAGTTCGTTATTATTCATAATGTTGCGATTAACAATGATGAATGTTTTCATGATGACATGCAAGACTTGGCATGTGGATTATTTTTTATGATACTATGATGGTATAGCTAATGCATTGGTTGCATGTTGAGGTGTCATGATTGATAGAACTCCACAAATGGGCAAGAGGGCCGGTTTATTTGATGATCTCATGCAAGCCCATACACACGAGGGAGAATAAGTAACACCATATGGGCTGGGGACAAACTCAATCAACACTACATATGCCAGTGGTTCCTTTGTCTTGTGTAGCTCTTGATGGATAGCTCTTGAAGGGCTATGGGACCATCTGAGGAGGCCAAGTGCCTGATGTTCTAGGCTAGGTGTCTGTTATTGGATTGGGATGCCAAAGTCTGGTGGGGGTGTAAGGACTTTGAAGCTTGGGGTTGTGTGCCTTAGTGAGTTGTGGAGGGAGTGGGCCAACCTTGCGAGATGCCTGGAGTCATTGAGTACCATACCGAATGCCTGCCTTGGGACAGATGAGGTCTGAGTCGGGCGCGAGCCTTGGGGCCAGCCTTGGACTAGGATATAGACTGGGGAGGCTTATGCCTAGTTCCGAAAGTGGGAAAAAGGAAAGAGATTCCTTGGGATTTCCTGGGGGTTGTGAAACTTTCGATGCTTGCTATTTATACTAGTTCAGCAAAGGATGTCAGCGACATGAAGTAATAAATAACAAAATAAAATGTTAAATACTTCAACTTAACTTCGGGACGAAGTTCCTTAAAGTGGGGGGGCAGTATGTAATGTCCCTTAATAATAAATAATAAATAATAATAATAATAATAAATAATATAAATAATATTAAAATACAATAAATAAATAGTACAATAAATAAAAATAGTAATAGTAAATAAATAATAAGTAATAATAAAATAATAAATAACAATACTAAAACTCTAAATAAATATAGATAGAAATAAAACAAGAAAGCAATTAAAATCGATAAAGCTATCAAAAAGCAAAAACAAAAGAATAAAACAAGAAACCAATAAAGTTGCATGTTGACACATGGAGTGTGTGCATGTGGTTCTCCTTCCAAGGTTTGCTCTATTTAATAGACGGTGAGGAAGATAAGAGGCATTCCATCATTCCATGATTCCATCATCCATTCTCTTGGAAGAATAGTGTTGTGAGACAAAGGATCCCTGGCAGTAGTACGTTGATTGAGGGCTCGAGGCTAGCCAGTTGTAGCAAGATTTTGTGCAATGGAGCCTACGGTTGGGTGGAGAGTCATAGCCAAGACTTTGTTGCAGTTAGCAAAATTCAACTAGCATTCAACCCTGAAATCACAAGTGAGAAACATCATCACCACAGGTAAGTTATCACTACTCATATTTTTGTAATTTGATGTTAATTAGTTGATAAATTGCGTGTTGATTATAAATCACATGATTAATCTAATTAATTACATGTTTTTTATTTTGGGGATGTTACAAATAATCAGTTCCAATCTTACTTGATGTTTGCTAAGAACGAAAATGTGAATGAATGCACATCTGCGTGATTCTTTCAAGATTTGTATGTTCATCGTTTTATTCAACGAGATAAAACTGCAAATTGGTTAATGGGAGCATTTATGGCACACCTTTTCGCTTGTAGGCCAGACCTTCAATTTCTTGTGCAAGTTATTTAGGTTATCATTTTTATTTCTGCACATTATTTCATATTGATATTCACTACTTATCCTTTTGTACTTGCAGGCCAGGAACAATTTGAATGGTTGCATTGGAAATTTGACTTCATGTGATCTTGACCATCTAATTAGATAGATTAGGATTTAGTTTTAGTCGTGATTCTTTCTGTTTATTAAAGTAGTTGTACTTCCTTGCATTGTTTGCTTAGGCTTTCCATACGTTAGTTGCATTTTGCCCTTGTTTTGCACCTTGCATTCATCTCCTTGCATTCTGCATTTTCCTTTCATTTGAGTTTTGTTTTTTGCATCTCTTTTACAAGTTTGTACTAAATAAGGTTTTGTGTGAAAGTTGTCTTGTTTGGCTCTAAAGTAATGTGGCAAAAGATTAAAGAGGGCACTGTGACGACTGACAATGCTTGGTTAACTTTTAATCCCCTTCTTTGTTTGGGCCTAAATATCTTAAGAGTCCATGATGCTTAGACGGAAAATATGACTCATTCCGAATGAAAGCTTTAGTGGAACTATGATGCCTATATCTATTTGGGATCTTCGTTCCTTGAATCCACCATTTATGTAGATTGGATTTTTAATGTGTCAACTCAGTCGAGTAGAGAAGGGAAAGGATAAAACTTAAACAAGAAAACTAATTTCAGAGGTATATACATAAGAGTCTCTACAAAACAACGAACCTCTCTTGCCTATAAAACAAATCGGGATCCCTCTTGTGCTTGTGGCGAAATAAACGTCGATAAAATGACAATGAGCATAAAGTAATAAAATGAATAAGGCGTGAAAGAAGATGAAGGTCTCCTACGTAGAGAGGTAAAGCAAGCAACTTCACCAGGGTATTGAACAAGCCTACTGGCAGTGTAACAATGCTTGTGATTCCTTGAAGTGACTCCGTTGGAGTACTGAACAAACATGCTAGCAGTGAAGCAACATCAAAGATGACACTAAAACTCTGAGCATCTTAAAGTCGTGTAACTCATATGATCCTTCTCGCTAATTGAAACAACTGAGGTTTGACTAGTTTTATGAAAAGTGTTAAACTGACAAGAAGAAAAGGAGAAACTAAATTTATAACTGGGCTAAGTAAGGAAGCTAGGGTGATTTACAGGATGAGACAATACTTCCTAAAGTCTAGACTCATTGAGTATAATTAGACCTAAACAAAGAAGTTGGGGTTCTTCCACTGAATTGCCAAGTGTTGTAGCTACTACAACACCCTCCAAAATTTTTCCTACATTCAAATTTTGGAGCCTCCCTTACGATCCTATCATCTCTCATTTCAAGTCATTAATGTCATTTACGTTCATGTTTTCCAAGTGTTCAAGTCCTTCCTTCAGAAACCTAAAGG
This sequence comes from Pinus taeda, assembly GCA_000404065.3. Taxonomy (NCBI): domain Eukaryota; kingdom Viridiplantae; phylum Streptophyta; class Pinopsida; order Pinales; family Pinaceae; genus Pinus; species Pinus taeda. The sequence goes on from APFE030507259.1 coordinate 206,126, forward strand.
TCGAAGCTATTTGCTTTCACATGCCTAGCTCGTGATGCCTTCATAGCGCACTTCTTCTAAGCAAGCCTACCACACTCCCTATTGACAGTCAATGCACACTCTTGGAACTCCAGCACACACACCTCTTGTTGATAGACATTATTCAATTCCCAAAGACAATGACTATGCACACCATGTTGGTAGTGACTACACAATCCTTGTGGATAGTCAATGCGCAATCCTTGTGGATAGTGACAACGCACTTCTTGTTGACAATGAGAGTGCACTTCTCCAAGTCAGTGTTGTCACACTTCTTAGTGGAAGTCAACTCACTCTTGACTCCTATTTTCCCAACATCCACTGAGCACACTCACAAATATTAATTCTAATTGCATGTTTGCTCTAGCTATATAAAGTGTCCAGCCTAGAGTTCATTTGACACTTACCTTTCGCTTTTGAATTCTAAGCACTTTTGGGGCACAAGGAGCATCCCTCACTCTTGGTTACAAATACGCCATCTTCTAGGTGAGTTTCTCAACTATCGTTTTTGCTTTTGAATGTGTTTATTTCACTTGCTTTCGCCTATCTTGTTAAGGACAACATGGCGCACCTTCTAGAGGCAGCCCTGACACACCTTCTAGAGGCAACTCTAGTGCACTTTCTAACATTAGTCGATCCTTTCTATCACAAGAACATGTATTGGAAACACTCCCATGGCATAGTGCACTTTCTCATTGTAGTTGACACGTGTGCCATAAAGACACGCACCCTAACTATCGCACTTGGAGAATAGTGTCATTTTATTGTCATTTCAATATATACATGTTGGTTTTGGGTACGTTGCATATTCTTGTCATGTGCTTGATTGTGTAGGTGTGTGTGAACATGTTTAGGACCTGTTTGTATGCTCTTATCCTCTCCCTCTCATGCCATTGATCTCACACTTAATCAATTTTAAAGTTCTTCCTTGTCCTCACATCATGCACAAGTTATGAGCACATTTAACTTCCAGCCAAGTGATGAGCACATTGCGCACTGCTATGCTTCAGTGATGAGACCCTTACCTCTTGAATTTGCAAAATGTGCCCATCTTGAGGAAAACTCCCTTCATTGCGCACTGGGTAGCATCAGAGCACAGTCACTCAACCCTTGTTGCTAAGCCTTGATCAACCCTGCATTGTGTTGCACATTGCACACACTTAGTGGACAATAGTGCCATTCCTTAGCCCTTGTAGTGCCAACTTACACAATACCAAGAGTCTCCTCCTCAATCATTGTGCACTGCGCATCTTTAGTGATCAAGCATGTCACCCTTAACTCCTAGACATGCCCTTTGCGCCCAAGACTTGCCACTCTCTCTTGTCATTGCACAGTGCACACTTCCAGTGCCCAAACCTTCACTCCTTGCCTCCTGAATACGCTTTGCGCCCAAGAAGGCCTCTCCCTTAGTCCTTCTGCATTGCCCCATCACAGTCAGCATCTCATATGAGCAAGCAAGGTAGAATAGGTATTGATATTGTCATGTCATGAGTGAACTTCATTTATAAGTGTTATCATCCCAACATGGCAAGACGATGCTCAAGGAGGTCTTAAGGAGAAGTTGCAAGCAGACACTTGTGGAGATGAGACACAAAGATACCATCATGTAGGAATAAAGGAATCTTGGACTGCAATAGAGAGATGGCAACTCATGTTGACTTAGAAGGTCCCAATACTTATCTAGACCCTTTGGAAGGTGATGATGAAGCACATCTCAAATCAATCATGAAGAGTTGAAGACATTGCAGCAAAGAGAAGAACTTGGCATCGATACATTACAATGAAGTCTCATGTCACAGTCACCAAATTGTAGCTGCTCAAAGTGCCTCAAGTAAATGGAATTTTAGAATTTTCTTTTTAAGAGCAAGTGGTGGCTTCATGTTCCACTATTCGGGCTAGTGATGCATCATTGTAATTGTGTATCTTGTAACTTTCATTTAATGTCTTGAAGCCGTCAAAGTCGTTGCATTTTCATGCATGTATCGTGAATGTTGTAGGACTATTCTTTTAATGTTTACGATGAATGTTTGTATTCATAAGTACTAAAGAAAATGACCTATTTCGTTGGCTTTGATATACATCTAGTTGAATGTGTGTTCTTACTTGCTTTCATGATTATGGTTACTTTGTGAACTATTTTGCAAGTTAATTAACGATTTTTTCTATGCTTGCATGTCTTTATTAGGATAGTACTATTACTTTTCTTCTAAAGGCTCAATCTTTCTTTTCCCATCCATGAAAGTACTTTATATACATTCAAATTAATGTTTCACAAAGTTAACCTACTTGCTTATCTCAAAGTTATGTGCATGCTCTCTTGTGTTGTTGATTGCAGCTAAGGTTAATCTTTAAGATCACTATAATGGCAGCCAAGTCGAATCCTTGGATGGGGATCCTATCCTGAACGGTGTGAGGTCTAATTGGAATATCATACAGGGGAGACCCCCTACTATTAGCAACATCTAGTTATGAAAATTTTAAAACTGAAATCCTATTATAGCAACTGGTATTATTTCCTCTAGTTGATAAATTAATTTTCATTTTATTGCTACAAAAACATCAAAATAAACACAATGCAACCTTCACAAATAAAATTGCGCAAAATCAATTGCACTAGAACTGAGAAAATACTAGCACACACATAAAATGACACTTATTTTTGGACAAATGTCCCCGGAAAAACCCAACTTGGGAAAATCGGTGCAGCGGTGAGGGTTTTTATTATTATGCAACAGTGAATTTTGAGTACAATCTAAGGATGCCCAACTGGCAATCCAAACAACAAGAAAATATGGGCAAAATTATCTGAGGGAATTATCCTTCCTCCGCAAGAAATTCCGACACAACCTCCCTTTAGATAACTCGTCCTTTTGAGACCTCTGCATCAGTCTCTGCGCAGACCCTATGATGTCCATCCTCTGAACAACCTTTGATGAAGTCGTTATGCCTGTCTCTGCTGAGGAAATCGTCTCTCTGACAATCTGGACTTTCTGCCTGGGCTCTAGAACTGAGAACGAATTTCTCTCTAACTAAATCGAATTTCCCTCTCAAGTTGACTGTGCAGTCCTCTGCGTTGCCTCACTAGTGTTAGCTTTTATAGCATTGGATGTGTTCTAGCCACGAATTTTGGTGGAGAGGCTAGAATACATGTATTCTCCAAAACCCACAAATCGTTTATGGAAATTCCACCTAGAGACGACTTAATTAAAATAATTAATCGTTTTGTTAATGTTTCCTAAGTCTAAACTTAAGAAATCTGATTAATTAAGTCAGGCTGAGAATCTTCTAGAAGAAGACATGGATCAAGTTCTAGTTAATCTTAGCCATCGATTATGTTTTAATCTTGGTCGTTGATGTTCCAACAAGAGATTATAAGAAGAAACTTGATGGGGGTTGGAGAACACACATGAGACACCAGGAATTCGATTTTGCTGGGAAATCGATCTCCAGAGTAGCAACATTCAGTTGCCGAAGGTGATTCAGTGAGATCAAAGGAGTGAGAGAAGGGCAAGGATAGTAAGGCCGGAGGGATATTTTCTAGGCCGGTGAGTGCATAGTAGAGAGACAGAGAGTTCCACATAGAGGCAGCGCAGTGCTTTAGAGGGGAATTTCTATTTTACTGGGGAGTGATTCAGTACTAAAAGTCGGAGTGGGAGCCCGGAGGCCAGGAGAATCGATCTTCCAAACAACAGTTGATCAATTAGCGAGAGAGACGTTGGTCCGAGTTGTGGGACATATCATTGCATAGGCTGACGCAAGGACTGCGCAAAGGCAACAAAGAGCAACTCATCTTGAGCCAGGGTCAGTGTCAGATCGCCAGTGGGAGTGAGATTTTTCTCACTAGACCTTTTGTCAGTCATTTCTCTGTATGGATGCTAGATTTGAGCATCCATATATTTGTACTCAGATTTACTACTGTATAATAATCAAACCCTCAGCCACTGCAACGGTTTACCCGACTTAGGTTTTTTCGGAGACATTAGTCCAAAAATAATTATGTATTTGTGTGGGTATGCATCTATTCTTCCAGCGTTATTTTTCTTCTGCAATATTTTATTTTGTGAAAGCTGCAGTGTATATATTTCAATATTTTCCATAGGAAACTGCAAATGATTTGTTTAATTAATTTAACAAATTGAAGAAGTATTATCCGTTGTTGCAGTAGGGTTCGGGGTTCTCTGAATTTTCACAACTGGGAATAACTTGTCCCCCTTGTCGTTGCCTCTCCAAATCTAGAAAACTTCCTTCGGATCATTGTCCCTACCCCTCGCTATCTTTGCTACCTCCATGAAGCTCGAACTCTGCATTAACTAACTACTGTTACTCTAGAAAATTGAATTCTCCAAGTGACTCTGGTATTCTGGTTTATTCTCCATCACCACATCAATCCCTTCTTATATCTTCATGTTGGGAATCCAACGGCCAAGATTAAATCTTAATTGATGGTTTAGATCATTTTTGGAATTAATTCTGATTAATTAACCATATTCCCTAAGTTTAGGCTTAGGAAATATTTAAAAATTGGTTAATAATCTAATTAAGTCATTTCTAAGTGGAATTTCCATAAACGACTTGTGGGTTTTGGAGATCTCATGTATTCTAGCCTCTCCACCAAATTTCATGCCTAGAACACATCCAATGCTACAGAAACTAACACTAGCACCATCAACACTTTCATAGAGTAACGTGCTCCACTTGAGGATATTAACACAAGTGTTTTTTATTATTTTCACTTAAATAAGCATGCCTTCCTTATAAAGGTTTATGCCACAATTTCTTATACTTTTGCTTATTATTCACAATCCTACTAGTACACCTCACTTGGTGACTATTCTCTCGATTCACTGATGCACAACTGTCTTTGACTTTCATACACCAATTTCGAGTGCTTTCCCAAGAGATTCTTTGCTCCTTTTTGTTGAATTTCCACAATCTTGGGTCTAGGATAGAATCTTAGAATCTCTGACGCTACCGAACCAAGAATCTCAACAAACCTACTCTGCACAGCGGAACAATATAAAGCAATAAATCACACATGCACAAGTATAAACAACCTTTTACAAATTTCAACCCAACTTCGTTATATTAATCAACATATAATACAATTGTTTAGGGCTCCCATACAAGGGATAATGACCCTCAATTATACACAAGTACAAGAATAAAAGATACACTGACAATCTCCTTGCAGTCTCTATGTCGTATCTCATCATGTCAGTCCTTCGCTTCTGTGATGCTCTTTAGTTGCCCCTTAGTCCATCAAAGGACAACACATAGAGTCTCTAGCAGGGCTGCTACCTATCACTACTGCAAGTCGCTTCTGCTACAATGAACATGGGGTGATCCAATCTACTCTTCTAGGCTGGCCAATACCTGAGTTCTGCAATCTGCCAATCTAGCAATCCACTAGTCCATCAATGTACTACACATTAGCCTCATCATCTTCACCCAACCTTCATATGTCACACTTCCTTTAGGACTGCTTGTCAAGGACTACTTTGGGCTACCAACATGCTGCCCTCCACCAATCCAATGGCATCCAATGCAATCATTGTAGGGTTTGCTCCTAAGAAAGGCTTATAACCCTCCAAGTCAACCTTTCTAATTGGCTCCCACAGGCTACTCATAAATCTGATCCAACTATCATCTTTTCTACACAAGTACACCATGCCAACACATCCCTGCTTCTTCTTTTCCTGGACCAATTCACTGTTGTCACTGTTATCTAGTTAGGGCAATTGTTAGCCCTCTCAAAACTATCCTAACAGTCGTTTCTCAGCTACGGCTAGCCTCCAATTAAGTGTTGCTCCTGTATGCTTGAGTTCTAGGTTGTTACTAGCCCTCTAAATGGACATGTGGCCCCTCAACAAAGTGATCTACGGCAGTGGCCTTCCTTCAGTCACCCAAACAGCTTTGTGGCCCTCCCTTTGGAGTTCTATTCACACCCAAACTTCACAAAAACAAGCTGAAAAATGTCTACTAGTAATGTGGTTGTCTTCCAGACCTACAATACACATAAAATGGACTTCAAATAGTCCTCCAATCATGTGGCCTAGCTCACATATCACTGTAGCCTCCTCATGGTCACAAAAGACCAAAAAGCATTGCCCTTTCTCCTTCGTGAGGTCTCCTTCTGACCTGTGGCTGCCGCAGTAGCGTATTACACATGAAAGATGCACATTTGGATGCCCTAAAATGAATCCTAAGGCCTTTTATTTATACACTTTACAAGGGCTCAACAAATCCATGAAGAGACATGTCTTTTGGACTAATTCACCTCAAGCCTACATCACTTGATTGTCCAAAAATTCATTGTCAACTTCAAAAATTCATATCTCATCAAGGACATCTCGGATTTCGATGATTCTCAATGCGTTGGATTCTCCTCACTGTCCTCTATCATCTCCATCCATCACATGTCCAAAATGTCTCATGGTTTTGGCCCAAACATCGATGGGTGCAAAACCCCAACCTTGGGTTCCAAGCCCACAAGTGACTCTTGTGGTGCTCCAACCTCCAAACCCTAAACCCTAGGGCATGGAGTACCCAAGCTACTCAAAAATAAACAATCCCTCTTAGCGAGGGAGGTACATCCAAGACTAGGAAGTAACTCATCATTATCATCACTACTTGACCCACCAGCCCAACTCTTGGCACTCACAACTGTAGCAATCCCTGTAGTATGAACTACGACTCTCTCGGAAGTGTTGTTGTCACTGGAAGCATCATGCTTCTTCTTCTCGTCATCTCCCTTCTTCTTCATTGGACATCTCGACAAAAAATGACCCATCTCGCCAAAGTTGAAACACTTGACTTTACTCAAGTCTTTCTTTTGGTTACCCTACATTCATGCTGCAAGTGCCATGTCATCATCTGAAGCCCTCTTCTTCGAATGAAGATCCTTGTCTCGCAACTCTTCCTAAATGAAGTCATCCCACAAACTATTCCAAACTGGCAACTTCTCTCTGGCAACGAGCCCCTTGATGAAGGGCTTCCACTCCTCAGTGAACCCTTTCAAATCAATCCTTGCCATATCAAAATCTGAAATAGTCACCCCGACGGCAGAAAGCTCATCTTTGACCTGAGACAATCTTGTCAGATACAAAGTCACTCCTTCACCCCGTATCATAGTGTGGACTTCAACTTGTCCTCCAATACCAGTACCCGGTACTCGTTCTTATTCTGGAACAAATTCTGAAGATCCATCCACATCTCATGTGCGGTGTTCTAACCAGATAAATGACATATTAGGGGATCCTTCACACCATCAAGGATGATCAAACTTGCCCTCGTATCCAAATCCTCGTACACTTCGAGCTCCTTTGGGTTCGTTGGCTTCTTGATGGCTTTCTCAGCAAACTCCCAGATCCTGTTGACTTGCAAGACCAACTTGATCTTTCCTTCCATGGACTATAGTTGGATAACCCCTCTAACCTGTCCACATATCGGAGACCAACGTGCAACTTCGACATTGTAATGAGCCCTTCACCTACAATGTGACCAACCCCCTCTTAATTTGTACTTCGTTGTGCACACTCTGATTCATTTTCTCCCAAAGTAGCTCAGACACGCTCTGATACCATGTTGAATTTCCACGATCTTGGGTTTAGGATAGAATCTTAGCATCTCTGACGCTACCAAACCAAGAATCTCAACAAACCTACTTTGCACAATGGAACAATATAAAGCAGTAACTCACACATGCACAAGTATAGACAACTTTTTATAAATTTCAACCCAACTTTGTTATATTAATCAACATATAATACAATTGTCTAGGGCTCCCCTACAAGGGATAATGTGTGATATTCCTACTTAGTATTTTACTAAGTAGATATCCATTTTGCTCAATTTTGGCGTATTACATGGTTACACTTAGGAGAAGTGGGCTTAGGGGATCGACAATCGATTGTTGGCATGAGAGGCACCCCAACATTCGAGTTCGATGGAAAGATTGCAGCTTTGGTGGAGCGTGGGGCCACCACAAGGGAATTTCGGCCCACATGGAGAGTATGCTCTCATTGGAGTGGAATTGGTGAGAGGAGTTCGATGTGGGCCAACATGGGCAATCTTGGAGGCAAATTGACAAAAGGAAGGAGGGGCTCTCATTTTGCTCATCATCTATCATTTTCAGAATTTTTCATTTGACATAGCACATGCTTGAGCAGTGAGCCAAGCCTGCATGTGTTGTTCAGCACACTGGGTGTTTCCGAGCAGAAATCCCAGCCCTTGCTTCGGTGGACTTCGAATGTCAACCCAAGGAGGGAGTTCTACTTTGTCCCAAATCGTACCAGCAGTAGTAAAGCTAAGTTACAGCAGTAAGGAAAGCTACAGTAGCACAGAGACTACGCAGTCTTGGGTAGAGACACTCCGGGAGGTTGAGAAGTGAGTGGAATTTGTGGAGGAAACTTTGAGGGAAGGCCTGGGGAGAATTCTAACAAGGATTGTAGTCATTTTTGGATCATTTAGCAACAAATCTTCTAGTGGGTTGATTTGCCAGCAACAGAGCCACTCAAGCCTAGGAGGGTCGAATTCCTAGGTCAAGCTTTGGCCAAACGCTTCATGGGTTATTTTGTGTTTGTTAAGTAGAGGTTGGGATTAATTTCCTGGATTTTTCTAAGCAACGGAGAGGGCCCTAGCAGCAGATCCTTTCAGGCAGTAGCACATTTCTAGGCATCTACAGCACAACACTTGGGTTGATTAGCAGCAGATTGGAGGAGGGTGATTCACTTATCATTTTGGGGCTTTGCTAACTTGCCTAGAGCAAGCCTGGGTGCACTCATTACGACACCTTGTTGTACACCTCTTTCCATTAATAAAATGAGTACACAACGTAGTTTTGGATGCAAATTCGTGGTTTAATTGCTTGATTTTGTTTCATGGTGTTTTTGTCTATTTTGCTTTGCATATCTACCGTTAATTTTCCCTTAGGCATATTATAGTGGTATCAGAGCTCATAGACTTCGCACAGCCTGTGGGAGCAACGCAGACTATGACATCGAAGGATAAGCAGAACGTGACATACTAGAGGCAAAGGTATAGAAGCAAAGAACGATAGTTAGAGATCACCCCTGATCTCGTGACTACAAACCGAAGGTAGAAGAAACCAACATGGGGGACAATGAAGAATTAATTTATGGTAGCATCAGATGTTCTCTAAGTCTCAAAATTTGCAGGGAGGCTTGGACACATGTATTCCACAATACCTAGAAATCGTTTTGGGAAATTCCATCTACAGACAGTTTTATTAAAATAATTAATTATTTTTAATGGGACCCTAAGTCTAAACTTAGGTAACTCAAATAATTAAAGGGTATTAATCTAACTGTGGGTGAAACTTCTAGAAGAAGACGAAGATCGAGTCCAAATGGTCTGAGCCATTGAGTAAAATCTAATCTGGGTTGTTGGTTCTCAACTGGAAGATTATAAGAAGGACTTCGATGGGCATTTGGAAAACACACCAGGCAGATACTCAGTTACCCGAGAAAAATCGATTTTCTCACTAGTCGAAGTTCGGTAAAACGAAATCGATTCAAAGTGAGAGTTGTAGGTGAGGAGAGGAGAGGGTAGCAACATCAGTCGGGAGTGCAAGAACAGAAGACGCAGAGCAGAGAAGGGACAGTGCAGACGCTGACGCTGGAACTGCGCAATCCTCACGCAGACACTGACGCTGGAACTGCACAGTCCTCACGCAGACGCTGATGCAGTGAGACGCAGAGGGGGCAACAGGTCTTCTCCTTAATCAGAATTTCGCCGGGAAGTGTGAGAGAATTGTCCGTAAATTTCTCACAGAGATTTTTGGTTGTATCTTGTACATGAGATTTTTGTTGAAGATTAATAAAGAAACCTTCATCTGTTGCACCGGTTTTCCTGCATTGGCTTTTTCTAGGGAGAATGGTCCAAAAATAATTGTCATTGTGGTTATACTTGTGCTAGTATTTTTCATGGCATTTACTTTCCGCAGTATTTTAATTGTGAAGCATGTAGTAGAATTTATTTCGATATTTTCCATAGAAACACTGTGAATAACTTATTTCTGAATTAATAAGTAGAAGAAATAATATCAATTACTGCAGTTCGATTTCTATCAAGAAATTTTCACATTGTATCAGAGCACAGATTGTAAGCAGAAGAGCTCAGAAGCACAGAGGAAAAGGATTTCAAAATTACTGTTGAGGCAACAATTTGAAACCCCAGAGGCAACACAGTTTGAAGGCCAAGGAGGACGAAGTTTTGAGAAGAAATCGATTTCTTTGAGTGAGTCAACAGAGAAATTCGATCTCCAGATCGAAGCTTACTAGACACAGAAGGAAGCAACGTATTTTTCCTTGCAGAGCAGATCCTTAACTGGGACGTAGATATTTTGCAGCAGTTGCTGGGGGAGAAAAAGTGTCAGAAATCGATATGAAAATAGGACAAAGAAGGATGGAAAATCAAGATGTATTTGGATTATCTTCTAGATTAGAGGAACAATTCGCATGCTTCGCAAGTTCAGCTTCAGCAAATGTTTGGTACATTGATAGTGGGGCTTCAGCCCATATGACTAGAGTACGAGAATATTTCTCGAGCTATCAAGAAGAGCAAATGGACTTCCAGATTACTATGGGAAACAGAACGAAGTGTACTCCAGTAGGGAGAGGCACCATAGCATTTTAGATGGAAGTAGGAACCAACATCCAAGCCACTAATGTTTTGCATGTGCCCAAGTTAGGAATGAATTTGATTTCAGTGTCCCATTTACAAGACAAGGGATACGATGTATACTTCATTGGAAAGAAATTATATGTCAAACATCCAAGCTGGAAGAAGAAGAGACGAATTGGAGCTCGAAGCAACAGCCTATATAGGTTGCAGCTCGAGTCTCCAATGGCACTGATAGGCAGCAATCTTAATGGTGAAAAGGAAATGAATGAGCTATGGCATAGGCGAATAGGACACTTACACCATGGAGCGCTGAGATTGCTCAAAGAGATTGTTACAAGAGTTCCAATACTTAGAACTGAGCATGATGATATATGCAGAGGATGCGTACTAGGGAAGTACGCTAAAGCAGCTTTTTCTAGTATTAAAAATAGAGCAGAGGGTGTATTGGGATTGATACACTCAAATATTTGTGGTCCAATGTCCACAAGAGCTCTTAGTGTTGGCGAATACTTCATCACCTTTATTGATGATCACTCTAGAAAACCCTGGATCTATTTCTTAAAGACCAAGGATGAGGTCTTTCATTGATTTAGAGAGTTTAAGACTCTCGTTGAGAACATGACAGGGAAAAAGATAAAGGTATTGCATTCAACTAATGGTGGAGAATATACGGACAAAGACTTCACGGATTTCTATGCAAAAGAGGGCATCAAAAGAGAATAGACAACTCCATATAATCTGGAGCAGAATGGAGTAGCAAAGTGTAAGAATAGAACTATTGTTGGGGTGGCAAACGCTATGTTGTACGATCAAGATTTGCCTAGATTCTTATGGGCAGAAACTTGCAACACAATAGCGTATATCCAGAATAGGACTCCTCACAGAGCTTTGGGGAAGAAAACGCCTGAAGGTGTCTTCACAGGGAAGAAGCCAGAAGTCATCCATCTCAAAATATTCAGAAGTGCGGCATATTGTCACATTCCAGTCAAGAAGCGTAGTAAACTGGATCAGACTACAGAAAAGGGGTACCTTGTATGATATAGCGAGACCTCGAAGGCATACAAAAATATACATTCCTAGCAACAGGAAGATTGTAGTAAGATGAGATGTGAAGTTCACGGAGGATAGAGCTTTCAGGAAATCCCGAGAGATGTCAGCAGAAGATCAATCAGTAGATATTCCTTTAGTCCAGCAACAGCAGGGGCAGCAAGGAGGACAAGAAGGAGGACAGCACCTGGAACTAGCACAGTGACCAGTACCAGTATTTCCTCATAAGAAGGAAATCCAAGTAGTTCTCAGCAGGTGGAACAGAAGGAACAAGAGGGGAATTTGATCGAGTCGTCCACCACTAGTGGTAGAACCAGTAGAGAAGTACGATAGACATTGAGGGATGTAGAGGAGTTTGTTAGAGCTCCTAGAACCGAGAAGAGGCAACGTAGACAACCTGATAGGTACCAAGCCTTGGTAGCATAGGTTGAAGAACCCTCTAGCTTTCAAGAAGCTGTACAACACCAAGTATGGGTGGATGCCATGGTAGAAGAGTATATTTCTATCATGACGAATGATGTCTGGGAAGTGATACCTAGGCCAGAGAATAGATCAATTGTAAGATCAAGATGGATCCTACAAGATCAAGTCTGCTGCAGATGGCAGTATAGAGAAGTACAAGGCTAGGTTCATAGCAAAGGGGTATGCAAAAAAAGAAGGAATAGACTATGAAAAGACCTTAGCCATAGCAACCAGATATACCTCTATCAGATCCGTTATATCCCTAGCAGCTCAAATGGGATGGGAGATTCACCAAATGGATGTCAAGACAACATTCTTAAACGAGGTGATAGAAGAAAATGTGTATATAGAATAGCCGAAGGCTTCAAAACTCATGAGAAGAAAACTCATGCATGTAGGTTAAAGAAATCTTTGTAAGGGTTCAAGCAGGCACCCAGAGCATGGTATGGTCAGATTGATAGTTACTTGTAGCAGTTGGGATTCATCAAGAGTGATGTTGGTCCCAATCTCTACTATCTAATTGTGGAGAATGAGCCACTTATTCTGGTATTATATGTGGATGACTTGTTTCTAGCAGGGTCATCTAGGCTCATAAAGGACTGCAAGAAGAATTTTCAAGCAGAATTCGACATGAAGGATATGGGGTTGATGCATTATTTTCTAGGGTTGGAAGTGTGGCAGAAGGATGGGGAGATCTTCCTTGGACAAGGAAGATATGTCATAGAGATTCTGAAGAGATTTAGAATGCAAGATTGTCGACCCATGGCTATGCCCATGATCACCAACTAGAAGAAAATAGATGCATCAGGAGACAAGGAGGTGGACCCCACCTTGTACAGACAACTCATTGGGTTGCTCATGTATCTAGTCAACACTAGGCCAGAGATTTTCTTTGCTGTCAACACCCTTAGTCAGTTCATGGTGGAACCAAAAAGGGTGCATTGGGCAGTAGCTAGGCAGATTCTTAGATATGTGCGAGGAACAGTCAGATATGCATTGAAAAACACCCGAGAAGATGACATCATATTGAATGGATTCGTAGATGCAGTTTGGGCAAATAGTTCAGTAGACTGAAAAAGTACCTCTGGGTATTGCTTCAGTGTTGGATTAGGAATGATCTCTTGGTGCAGTAGGAAGCAGAAGTCAATAGGTCCAAGCTCAATAGAAGCAAAATATATGGCGGCCAGTATAGCTACGTGCGAAGCTATATGGCTTAGAAAATTGCTTGTGAGTTTGTTCAGGAAAAGGATGGAGGTGACCGATATCTTCTGCGACAATCAGAGTTGTATTAAACTCTCAGAGAATCTAGTATTTCATGATCGGCGAAACACATTGATATGAGATGTCACTTTATCAAAGACTGTGTTCAACGTGGGGCAGTACAGTTGCAGTATGTCTCCATAGGAAATCAAGTAGCAGACGTACTCATAAAATCTCTAGAACGAGCTAAGTTCATCCAGTTTAGGGAGCAGATGGGTCTGGTAGAGAATCTGTTTCAGTAGCAGAAACAGATGGTTTCTCAGTTGCAGTGGTAGAAACTTGCAGTACAGAGATGCAGTGTTGGCAGTGGCAAGGTCAGCAACAATACGGATGCAGCATTTGCACAGTAGTTGGTAGGCAATGATGTCAGACATCAGCAGCGCAGAGGGAGATGTTACAAAACAGGGTGATGCTTCAGCAGGGTGCATTGCTAGAGCACATTCCTCGCTAAGAGGGAGTGTTGATTTCTGGTGGCATCGGATGTGCTCTAAGTCTCAAAATTTGCAGGGAGGCTTGGAAACATGTATTCCACAATACCCAGAGATTGTTTTGGGAAATTCAATCCGAAGATAGTTTTATTAAAATAATTAATTTTTTTAATGGGAACCTAAGTCTCAACTTAGGAAATTAAAATAGTTAAAGGGTATTAATCTAACTGTGGGTGAAACTTCTAGGAGAAGGCGAAGATCGAGTCCAAATGATCTGAGCCACTGATTAGAATCTAATTTGGCTTGTTTGTTCTCAACTAGAGGATTATAAGAAGGACTTCAATGGGCATTTGCAAAACACACCAAGCAGATACTCAGTTCCCCTAGTAAAATCGATTTTCTCACTGGTAGAAGTTCGGCAACAGGACATCGATTCAGAGGGAGAGTTGTAGGTGAGGAGGACAGAAACGGTAGCAACATCAGTCGGGAGTGCACGAGCAGAAGCCGCAGAGCAGAGAAGGGGTTGCGCAGAGGCTGTGACGCAGGGGGACAACGCAAAGGTTAATGCTGGAACTGCGCAGTCCTCACGCCGACGCTGACGCGGTGAGATGCAGAGGGGGCAGTAGGTCCTCTCTTGGATCAGAATCTTGCCGGGAAATGTGAGAGAATTGTCAATAAATTTCTCAGAGAGATTCCTCTTTTATTTTGTTGGTTGTATCTCATACATGAGATTTTTGTTGAAGATTGATAAAGAAACCCTCATCTGTTGCACTGGTTTTCCCGCATTGGGTTTTTACAGGGACAACTGTCCAAAAATAACTCATTGTGTTTATAATTGTGCTAGTATTTTTCCTTGCATTTACTTTCTACAGTATTTTAATTGTGAAGGCTGCAGTAAAATTTATTTCAATATTTGTTGTAGAAACACTGTGAATAACTTATTTATAAATTAATAAGTAGAAAAAATAATATCAGTCACTGCAGTTGGATTTCTATCTAGAAATTTTCACATGAAGGAGACAAAAGACAGAGGAAAAGGATTTTACCCAACTCCTACTGAAGGCAGTGCATGACTTATCTAGGAACATTGAAGGAATGGGCCAGCGAAATGGCAATGGCAACAAGGGAAAGGGAGTCCAAGGGGATTTCCACAATGGAAAACGATCTGGCACCTCGCAGCACTATGCATCTCTCCATGCCAACATGCCATTGATTCCGAACACACCACCTAGATCCACCATTCTTGCATTCCTACAATCTGGAGCAGGTGGGCAACCGAAGCAGGAGGAGGCACCTTATGGGGATAATTTCCTGGAGTATCAGTCTGATGGGCTTGATTTTGGCAGGGCCATTACTTTCAAGCATTTTTGTCAGTTGAAGGGCAAAAATAGGCCCAAGAGACAGAGTGGAGGAGGTTACATTCAGGGGAAAAATTTGCAACACACTGTGGGGAGGTTATTTCTCCCAACCTTCGATGAGTCCTCCAAGAGCTAGGCCAAGGCATGGGTCGAAAAGATGGATGTTTATTTACAGGTAAACCAAATGATAGAAGGAAAGGCAATCAAGATTGCCACGTTGCATTTGGAAGGGGAAGCCCACGACTGGTGGTTCCATGGATTGACCACGTTAGGACATGCAGGAGTAACTTCCCATAATGATTTCACCAAGAGGGTTTTAGAGCGGTTTGAGATGAAGGATTCAGATGAGTATTTTGGGGAGTTGACAAGGCTCCAGCAGACTGGGAGTGCAAAAGCCTACATTTCAGAGTTTCTACGATTGTTTGCGATGGTGCCTGGATTATCAGAGTCTAGGAGGATCTATATGTTTGTGGATGGGCTAGCAGAGCCATTGCGCAAATTAGTGAGGTCCAACAGGCCCACTACATTACAGGATGTGGTAAGGAGAGCCCGAGATTTACAAGATGCCCTACCTAGGGCTCAGGCACCATTACCCCCTGACAAGGTTTCTAGCAAAGGAGGGAGGACACCAGGGCTCCACCACCGAGGGCCAATCATGGTTGTGCGCAGCTGGATGAGGAGACCTGGAGAGACCTCAAGAGGAGGAAACTGTGCTTCACTTGTTAGGAGTTGTGGGCACCAAGCCAAAGGTGTGCAGCTGGCAAGGTCCACTACATCGAGGTTTCCTCTTATAGTGATGCAAAGGATGAGACCTATTTTGAGATGGGTGGAGAGGACAGCGCAACACCTAAGGAGGGAGGACCACCACCGCCAGCAGGGGGAGTTTCCTTTGCACCTACTACAGAGGTCCTTGCATCACTGCGTGGGGTACCCAAATTTTTGACTATGAGGATTAGAGGAATTGTTAAGGGGTAGCGTGTGTTAGTTCTGGTGGACAGTGGGGCTACCCACAATTTCATTGATGCTCAGTTGGTTCAAAGGAGGGGCATCACAACTAAGAAGTTTGAGGGATTCTTAGTTCTTGTGCCTCGTGACAGAACCATGCAGTGCACCCGCTATGTGCCAGCCTTGACAGTGACCACCTTGAACTACTCCATGACAAATCATTTCTTTCTGGTAGATGTATCAGACACCAACGTGGTGTTGGGAGTCCAGTGGCTCTATACGCTTGGCAAAGTCACAATAAACTGGAGGAAGTTGGAGATGGAGTTTGTAGGGCCAGATGGAAAGACCATGTTGCTTCGGGGGATGCACTCATAGTCTCATACCCACCACAGAATGTTTCAGCCCATAGGATGGAGGTTGGCTTGAGACATGGAGACATTGAGTGGGTTGTGGAGTTGAGGATCTCAGAGACTGGGGGAAAGCCCAAGACACCACATCCAGAGATACATGTTATTCTTGACCGGTATCCAGTTGTATTTGCGAACATACTACCGAGTCAACCCCCTGATCAAAGGTTTGACCACACTATAGAGTTGGAGTTGGGAGTGCAGGCCGTCATCACCACTCCTTAATGACATCCCACGGCATATCCGAATGAGATCAAGAGGGCCATCCACGAGCTATTGGCACTTGGGCATATCAAGCCCAACTCTAGCCCTTTTGCGTCATCAATTGTGTTGGTGAAGAAGAAGGACGGGTCCTTACAGTTGTGCATTGATTGCCAGACCCTCAAAAAGAAGACACTAAAGAACCGCTACCCCATCCCCCATATAGATGAGTTGATGGATGAGTTGAGGGGAGCTAAGTTCTTCTCGAAGATTGATCTAGGGTCGAGCTACCATCAGATCCGAGTGAGGGACCAAGATGTCCTGAAGACAACATTTCGGTGCCATTATCGGCACTTCGAGTTCCTGGTTATGCCCTCCAAGTTGACCAATGCACCAGCTACATTCCAGTCATGCATGAACCACATGTTTCATGGGAATTTGAGGAAGTTCATACTAGTGTTCTCTGACGACATACTGATTTACAATCGGACTTGGGCGGAGCATTTGGAGGACCTTGAGACAATATTGCGCATTCTAGAGTAGCAAAAGTTCTATGCCAAATTGTCCAAGTGTGAGTTTGGGCCGATCAAGATGCTCTACCTAGGGCACATTATTGGGGTGGATGGTGTTACAGTACACAAGGAGAAGATCAGGGTTATCCGAGACTGGCCAGAGCCCCGGAATTTAACTAACCTAAGGGATTTCATAGGCATTTGCACTTATTACAGGAAGTTTGTGAAGGGCTTCACCCAGTTAGCAGCACCTCTCACAAACTTGACGAAGAAAGGGGCTTTTGAGTGGACCAATAGAGCGTAGGAGGCATTTGATCGCCTCAAGGAGGTCATAAGTAGCCGTCTAGTGTTGGCATTTCCTGACTTCACTCAACCTTTTGTGTGGGAGTGTGATGCATCAGGAATGGGTGTGGGGGTCATGTTGATGCAGGGGGGCACCCCATAGATTTTGAGAGAGTAAGTTACTGCCCCATGAGTTACTATATTCCATCTATGATAAGGAGATGTTGGACATCAAGCATGCGTTGGCCAAGTTCATATAGTATTTGGTGGGGAATAGGTTTAAGGTCAAGACCGATTGCAACTACCTCAGGTTCTTTTTGGAGCAAAAATAGTTGCAGGAGAGGCAGTAGAAGTGGGTGAGGAATCTCCAAGAACAACATAGTGGTTGATGCATTGTCTAGGAGGCCAACCACTCTTTCCTTGATGAGCATCACCCCGGATTGGAGGGGGCAGTTATTAGTAGAATACTCCATGGACAAGTTTCCTGTGAGGTCCTTGATGGGTTGGTGAAAGATGACCAGTATCAGGTGATGAACGGGGTGATCTACTATCAAGACCAAATCTACTTGGTACCCAACTCGCCATTGAGGGAGAAGATTCTACAGGTTGCTCACGATTCACCATTAGTAGGGCACCAAGGGTTCACCAAGACATATCAGGCCATCAGGGAGCGCTTTGCATGGAAGGGCCTCAAGGATGATGTTCTGAGGCATATTCGGGAGTGCGACACATGCTAGTGGAACAAGCGAGAGCAGACACACAGCGTGTTCCTATTACAGCCACTTCCCATTTTGGGGGGCGAAATGGGAGAGCATATCGATGGATTTCATTATCGGGTTGCCCACAGTATAGGACAAAGATTGCATCTATGTGGTGGTGGACCGCTTGACGAAGTATGCTCACTTCTTCGCCATTCCATCTTGATACTCGGCCTCACAGGTGTCCGAATTGTTTTTTAGGGAGGTGTTTCAGCTACATGGTCTCCCAAAGACCATTGTCAGCGACCGGGACAGCTGGTTCATGGGTGGGTTTTGGTAGGAGCTATCCTTGTTGGTGGATACTGAGCTCACCCCGAGTACCGGTTACCACCCTTAAACAGACGGACAAACGAAGATAGTTAACAAGAGCTTGGAAGGCTACTTGTGTAACTATGTGACAAGGCAGCAAAGAGCGTGGATATGGTGGCTACATTTGGGTGAATACTGCTACAACACTACACACCACATGTCTATAGGTATGTTGCCATTACGAGCTTTGTATGGTTATGATGCATTATCTTTCGTTGGCATTATGTTTCGAGACAACAGGGCCCCAAGGGCCAAGGACTGGATACAGGAGAGCTAAGATATCTTGAGGGCTCTGAAAGACAACATGCAAAAGGCCCAAAATCAACAAAAGCTTTATGCAGACAGGAGCAAATTTGATAGGTAGTTTGAAGTAGGGGATTTGGTGCTTTTGAGGCTCCAACCATATCGGCAATCTACACTCAGGCAAAAGGGAGCCGAAAAACTCAAATCCCACTTCTATGGGCCTTATCGTGTCACTTGAAGGGTGGGGGAGGTAGCATATGAGCTAGAGCTACCCCCGAGGAGCCAAGTGCATAACATTTTTATTGTGTCTTGCCTAAAAAAGGCATTGGGATAGCAGGTTACAATAGCTACATAGCTAACCCCTATGGACGATGAGGGGCATTTGATGTTGGAACCGAAGGCCAATTTGGATACCAAGGAGAAACATCTGCATAATAGGGTCATCAGGGAGTTTTTTATTCGATGGAAGAATCTGTCGGATGAGTATGCCACCTGGGAGGGGGAGTAGATACTACAACATCTTTCATTGGACTTGCTCGAGGACAAGAAGTGTTTTGGCAGGGAGGACTATGATATCCCTACTTAGTATTTTATTAAGTAAATATCCATTTTGCTCAATTTTGGCGTATTACATGGTTACACTTAGGAGAAGTGGGCTTAGGGAACCCACATTCAATTTTTGGTATGAGAAGCACCACAACATTAAAGTTCAATGGAAAGATTATGGCTTTGGTGGAGCGTGGGGGCCACCACAAGGGGATTTCGACCCGCATGGAGAGTACACTCCCATTGGAGGGAAATTCTCGTGAGAGGAATTCGATGTGGGCCCACATGGGCAATCTTAGAAACAACTTGACAAAAGGAAGGAGGGGCTCTCATTTTTCTCATCATCTATCATTTTCAGAATTTTTCTTTTGACATAGCACACTTGAGTATGAGTCAAGTTTCAATGTGTTGTTCAGCACACCGGGTGTTTCCGAGCGGAAATCCCAACCCTTACTTCGGTGGACTTCAAGTGTCAACCCAAGGAGGGAGTTTTACTTAGTACCAAATCGTACCAATAGCAGTGAGGTTGAGTTTCAACAGCAAGGAAAGCTACAACAGTGCAAGGACTGCGCAGTCTTAGGTAGAGACACTCCGGGAGGTTGAGGAGTGAGTGGAGTTTGTGGAGGAAACTTGGAGGGAAGACCTTGGGAGCCTTCTAACAAGGACTGTAGACATTTATGGAGAATTTACCAATAGAATCCTCTAGTGGGTCGATTTGTCAGCAACAAGGCCACTCAAGCCAAGGAGGGTCGAATTTTTGGCGTCAAGTTTTGGCAAAACCCTTCGTGGGTTATTATGGGTTTCTTGAGTAGAGGTCGAGATTAATCTCCCAGAATTTTCTGAGCAGTGGAGAGGGCCCTAGCAATAGATCCTTTCAGGCAGCAACATTTTTCTTAACATCTACAGCGCAACACTTCGGCACTTAAGTAGCAGATTGGAGGAGGGTGATTCACTTATCAGTTTGGTGCTTTGCTAGCTTGCCTAGAGCAAGCCCAGGTGCACTCATTCCAACACCTTGTTGTACACCTCTTTCCATTAATAAAATGAGTACGCAACGCAGTTTTGGATGCAAATTCATGGTTTGATTGCTTGTTTTTGTTTCATGTTGTTTTTGACTATTTTTCTTTGCATATTTACTGTTAATTTTCCCTTGGGGATATTGCATAATGACCCTCAATTATCCACAAGTACAAGAATACAAGATACACTGACAATCTCGTTGCAATCTCTATGTCATATCTCATCCTGTCGGTCCTTCGCTTCCATGATGCTCTCTAGTTGCCCCTTAGTCCATCAAAGGACAACACATAGAGCCTCCAGGAGGGTTGCCACCTATCACTACTGCAAGTTGCTTATGCTACAATGAACACAGGGTCATCCAATCTTCCCTTCTAGGCTGGCCAATACCTGAGTCCTCCAATCTGTCAATCTACCAATCCACTAGTCCATCAATGTACTGCACATTAGCCTCGTCATCTTCACCCAACCTTCATATGTCACACTTCCTTTAGGACTGTTTGTCAAGCACTACTTTGCGATACCAACATGCTGCCCTCTACTAGTCCAATCGCACCAATGCAATCGTTGTTGGGTTTGCTCCTAAGAAAGGCTTCTAATCCTCCAAGTCAGCCTTTCTAATTGACTCTCGTATGATGCTCATAAATCTGATCCAACTAGCATCTTTTCTACACAAATACAGCATGAAAACACCTCAATAAACTGATCTAGGGCTGCGGTCTTCCTTCACTCACCCAAACAGCTCTATGGCCCTCCCTTTGGAGGACTTCTCAAACTTCACACCCAAACTTGACAAAACAAGCCCAGAAATGCCTCCTAGTAATGCAATTGTTTTCCAAACCTGCAATACACACAAAATGGACTTCAAACAGTCCTCCAATCATGCGGCCTAGCTCACAGATCACTGCACCCTCCTCACAATCATATAAGAAACAAAAAACACTTCCCTTTCTCCTCCGTGAGGTTCTGACCTGTGGTTGCCTAAGTGGCATATTTCACATGAAAGATGCATATTAGGATGCCCTCAAACGAATCCTCTCACCTTCTATTTATACACTTTAGAAGGACTCAACGAATCCATGAAAAGACATGTATTTTGAACTAATTCACCTCAAGCCTACATGACTTGATTGTCCAAAAATTCATTGTCGACTTCAAAAATTCATATCTCATCAAGGACATCTCAGCTTTCAATGATTCTTGAAGCATTGGATTCTCCTCGCCATCCTCTATCATCTCTATCCATCACATGTCCAAATTTGTGAAAATTCCTAAACCCAAAATCCCTAATGCAACAAATTGATGTTACTTCTCCTACTTGTTAAATTTTAATCCGTCCAAGTTATTTACGGTGTTTTGTTGTAGCATTCACTATTTAAAATAATATGCCGAAACAAGAAAGTAAACAGGAAAAAGATACAACACAACGACAAAATTATTTTTGGACAAATATCCCCAGAAAACCCCAATGCAGGAAAACCGGTGCAGCAGCTTTGAGGGTTTGATTATTATGCAGTAGTAATTCTGAATACAATCTTTAGATGCCTTCTAGGCAGTCCACTTACAGAGAATATTATTGACAGATAGATTTGTGAGATTACCTCACATTGTCACTAGAAGTCCTAGGTGATCCAGCCCCTCAATGACTGCCCTTGGGTACCTCTGTGGTGCCTCTGCATTGGCCTAGCGTCAAACCGTCCAGGGACAGGGTCACTCCTCCAGCTGATCGATTTGCTGCCCACGAACTTCGATTTCTGCTTCTTGGACTCACATGCCGGCTTGCAACTTAAAAATCGATCTCCCAAGCAAATTTGCGGACCTCCTGTTGACGGTGCTGGACCCGCCAACATGTGAGGGGATCTCCATGGTAAGAAGTCCCAATTAGACCTCAGACCATTTGGTGTAGGAATCCCAGCAGTGGGTCGTACAGTAATACCTTAACCGCGATTTCGCACAGAGGCAAGTAAGATGTTCAAGGGTGTTATAGTTATGGCAAGACAAGGAAGGTGCATGAACGGTTCTAACACACCAAGAATGGGGTGAGTGGGCCCCTTGGAAACCTATGATAGCACGTGGCTTGGAAGGGAACACACGAGCGAAGATGCATCACAAATTGGAAAGAAAGTTAGCTAACAATTCAAAGTGATGGTTAAACCAATCAACAGATTTCAATAAGATTTGTACATACTTATACAGAATAGTCCATACATGCACGTGTAAGCAAACAGATACATATACCATTTAGAGTAAACAAGATAGTTGGAATACAATATGACATATACATGAAACGTGTTGGCTTTGTTATATTAAGAAGTGTAAGTTCCTGTCATACAATACATCCATGTCCAACCACTAGTTCCGATAGTGGAACGTTACAGCCACAACTGCTTGCTCCTCCAAAGACATATAATAGCTCTACGCAGTGGAGAAGCCAAGGCGCATTACAACATTGTCCAACCTCTCTCTAAGATCATCTTATCAGAAGCTTGGCTGATCAAAAGCCTATACAATGAGTTATGAGGGACTATTTATAGCAAAGGGTGGGGTGGCCCTTGACATTCCCCTTTGTGACAGTTCATCTACCCTCATGACTTTTCATCTACTCTATGACTGTTACATCCAACTATTGACACTTGAACTTCCACTTGACGAGACATTACATTACAGTGCACATGTACCCGTGTGAGACAAAATGGCTTGAGCAAGCCATCAAAGACATCACTAACACTCGAGCCATTTTGGTGAGATCAACTCTTTGACATCCTTGTGATGGTCAATGGTGGCGAACTGATGCCAAGCTTAGTCGTCCGAGATGGTGTCCGTGCGCTCAATGGTGACATCTTGTTGAAGTGAACTCTTGCCTCTGTTGCATCCGGGTACACTAATATAGCTCCTCTGTCCAACTCCTCTGATATCATGTGCATGGTCATCGTAGGTGCGACAGGACCAACAACATGTTGATGCATAATCTCTGCACTGATCTCCAAGCATGTGCTGGTGGTCGTGCGCATCAACTTGTTAAAATACATGTTCAGCTCCAGTTGGACTTGCCTCTTGTCTTCACCTCGGTGACTGTGCCAAATGGTTGGGATCGCATGCATGCGCACAATGACATGCATGCTGTTGAATTCCCTTGGATGCGATCAAAAGCATTGCTCACCTTGTCTGCTCCGTGCCAGCTGCCGAGATGGATCCATAACTTGTACGGGCACAATTTTATCCGTTTATGCATGTTGCGCCCCCTATTG
The DNA here is from genome assembly GCA_000404065.3 of Pinus taeda. Taxonomy (NCBI): domain Eukaryota; kingdom Viridiplantae; phylum Streptophyta; class Pinopsida; order Pinales; family Pinaceae; genus Pinus; species Pinus taeda. The sequence goes on from APFE030507259.1 coordinate 229,811, forward strand.
TACCTGTTCCTGCTGCAACTCATTCTCTCGTCTATGTAACTCCTATTCTTCCTTGAGTTGTTGCTTCATCACATGCAACTCCTCTCTTCTGTTCTCTGCCTTCGCGCGATCTTCATTTTGCGTCATCACCTCATAGCCTCAATCTCCAAAGCTACTTTTGTCATGAGTGGATTTACTTTGAACTTGCAGCTTCGCTCTGCGTCTATGTTGTCAACAACCTTCCTCTTGCATTCATCACGTGCAGGTGTGCTGCCTTCTGCTGCTGCTAATGGTGCTGCTCAGTGTGATGTCGTTGCCATTGATCTTGATATCCTTGTCCATGAACAACTTTATGTCTTCATGGATAGGCAAATTCATAGACACTTGACTGACTGCATCCCCAGTGGTGCTCTGACAGTGTCTTTGACCCTGTTCTCCTGGAATTCGTTGTACTTGTGCTGTTGAGAGACAGGCGAACACCTGTGATGCCTAGAGACATAGCAACACTCATGGCAAGCAATATGTCAGTTGAAAACCAAAACAAACTTTAGGACTGACTTGCAACATACCCGTGTGATTGAACTTGAAGGTTCTGCATTTTTTGCCGGGAAATCAGGAGACTAACTGCCAAAACTACGCAAGACACAATCAAGGCTGTCAGGAGGTTGACTGACTGCTGGAACTGCGCAATCACAGTCCAGCCTAGGCTGCTAAGGACTGAAACTGTGCAATGCGCAATTTCGGTTAGTAGTGACATGCAACCAGCAAACTGCATTGCGCAGTTTCTGGGGCTAGCAGGACACTGCCTCCAAGAATTACGCAATGCAACCCTGGAGGTCAGTGTTGGGCCAGACTTGCGAAATTTTTGGAGGGAAGGCAGAGCCTTCGCTTCCAGAAATGCACAGTGCTAGCCGAGCAAGGCACGGTCCAGGCCAAGGCAACCCAATCCGGCCGACAGGCGACTGAAAACATGAGAAGTCTAAATGCATGGTGAGATGAGTGCAAACAAGAGTAAATAATCATACATGCGAACAACAAGTGTAGGATTCAGAAAACAGGAAAGCATGCATGTGTGTCAATCGAGTCGACGTGACGACGACCGTTTGTGCAAAACAATGTCATGCATGCGACAGCACTGAGATGCAAATGAAAACCGAAACAGTGCTTATACAAGCTAACATACATGCAAACGATAGCAAGCGCTCACTGAAATCAAGCAAACAACACTCACACGAAGCGAAACACAAAAAGCAACAAAAATGTAGCGCAAGACATGAAAAGCGTGCTTACCCCAAAACAGCTAAGCTGAATGTGTTGACGACTCCTAGGTGCAATGTGGGATGTCAAAGCTGCAAGATCGATGTGAGGATTGAGCTCTACAGCGTCCGGTAATGAGTTTTGATAAAATCGAGGTTGTGACGTGCATGCTACAAATCTAAGAAAAGTAACACTTGGCGGGAGGTTTCTCAAATGATCCTTGCATGTAACCTCCAGTTGCTAAAAATAGATCCCTGAATCCAGGTATGCCTTTTGCATGCGGCTTTTGCTATTCCGAGGAAAGCAACCCATGCATGCAAGTCAAGTTTTCTCAATCTCGGGTGGAACCGGTCAACCCAACTGCACATGCAACAATCTGCTCAACTGAGGGTAAAAAATATGCATTTCTGGGAGGGAATTGGGTTGGCTACCCAGAAAGATTGCGCAATTTATGGGCAAAGCAACTGGTTGCTGCCCAGAATTGCGCAATTTCTAGGATGAGCAGTCCTGTTGGGAGGAATTGCGCAATTTTTCCAGTGAACAGTGACAAGTAGATTTGCGCAATTCCGGAGCCCAGTAAGATGCCAAACAGAGTTGTGCAATTTCTGGAGGGAAGATTGGTTCCCCTCCATAATTGTGCAATTTCTTGAGGGAGTTGTTTAGCCTACAGCTGGGCCAAGTCCGGAGAAATAGCGTGTGAGGGGGATGCGACAAGCTCTGATGCACAGGGTAACAAACTGCTAGAAAATCACTGAAGCTTGTGTACTTGACAAGGCAAGACATGTTGTTGTGAAAGGTTGCTAGGAAGGCTCCAAAATGAAGCTAAGGCAAAAATTTGGAGGGTGGTTGTAGCTGCTACAACACTTGGCGACACACTAGTAGAACTCCAACTCTCTGAATGGACCTTGTTCGTGAAAGCAAGTCTAATACCTCCAGAAGTATTGTTCAGTTCTCAATTCGTCTTGGTTTCAACACTAGCTTGATTATAAGATGTAGCATCTGCCAAGCCCTTGGTCAATTGACACACATTCCAAGCCAAGGAAACACAGTTGTTTTGATTGGGGTTGAGGGGCATATTGGTGCACAAGCAGTATAGTCATCAAAGTCTTAGTTTCATCTCTATTATTGTTTGCTACCAATAGGCCTGGACAGTACCTCGGTGGAGTCATACAGGAACACAAGCATCACTTCACTGCCAGTGAGCCTTGTCAGTACCCCGACAGAGTTACTTGCATCACCTCTCCCCGCAGGAAGCCTTTCTCTTCTTTCGCTTTATTCATTTCTCATTTTTGAAATTTTTCACTTTTCATTTTTTCATTTTCATTTCCATAATGCATAGCACTTATTCATTTCAGAGGCAGAATAGGGATCCCGACTTATTGTGAGCAGAAGAGGTTGTTCCTTCAGAGAAGTAATTTATTATGTACCTCTAACGCGCCTATTAAGGTTTTCCCCCTCACCTTACTCTACTTCACTGAGCTGACAAGGGTTAACCCAAAAACAACCGACTAAAGTGGGTGACACTAGTTAGTGCGCAAGCATTGTGTTTTCACCAACGTTCACTTCGAACAGTACGTATTTTCCATCGACGTATCATGGACTAAAGGTAACAAGTTCTTCACACAGAGGCAGGATGACAGATAACCAAGTAGTGATAGCTGCACAAGGCCTCTTGTACTTTACCAAGCTTGTTTCAAGAGTCATGTATGGTTTCATGCGAAACTAACCTATGAACAAAACAAGCAAACAAACAACAAAGCAAAGCAGAAGCAAAAGTAAAAGCGAAAGCAAAGTGAGTAAGAAAACAAGCAAGCAAAGCAAATAAGCAAACAGGCATGCAAGCAAACACTACTCCTACTCCTAAACTAACGGTGCATGGGCCTAATCACGTGAAGTGATATTTCCAATGTAGCCACCGACGCATTGGTTGACCCATGTTGGTGAAGGCTTGGTCTGCGAGCAACCCGGTTGTGCAAACCAGCAAACAAGAAAGATATAACAATGAAGACAAACACACTTCAAGTTTAAAGGTGTCCACAGGACATAAGTGAGTGCAAGTACATGACATGTGGTCCGTGGACTTGTCACGGTGTTGTGCGACACTACATGCAGCTTTGAAGCATACGCATACTCTTGACTGTGACATGCAAGCAAATGAAAGAAACAAAGACAACTTGTGTCGTGCACGTGTGCTTGCGATGTAAGATTCCTCCAACGCATGAGCAATGGGATCGTGCAGTTCGAGTGGAGGAAGCATGATCTGTGTGAGATTGATCTTCAATGCATACAGATGAGTGATGAGGAGCCTCGAGTGATTGAACAATTTCCTGATTGGAAGCGAAACCAAGCTCAGGACAGCGAGGGCTTGACACCATCAACTCGAGCTAAAGTGCCTTGACAGTCTAGGGTGTTTCAACTTCGTCGTCAGATAAATCATCATAAACAGGTGGCTTCGAAAAATCAACTGCGATAGAATCATGATCATGATTGAATATGGGAGTAAATGGATCACGACAGCCACGATCAGAAAAATCAATGATTTCATCGGCATCCTCATGATCTGAGGAATTAAACAAAGGGGTAGATGAGAAGCGAACAAATCCACCCTCTGTGTTTCCGGAAAAGGCAGATGAAAGGTGAAGTGGATTTTCAATGAATAGTTTATCCTCTCTGTTGTCGAATAATGGACTGACATCTAGTGTGTCCTGCAAAGTGATAAACAATGGGTGCATCTATAGATGAAGAAACACATGCAAAATCATGGATGGCAGGTTCACCAAAGATGTTGGGGAAGAACGGAGGGGGCTTGGACAGTAGGGAGTCATCCTTCGCGGAGTGTTGATGCTCAAGCTCCCAGTCATACTCTTCATGAATGACAGCGCATGTTCGTTGTGCAACACCAACTCCGTCGATGGCTTGATCCTCGTTCACAACAAGTGTAGAGTCCGGAATGGAAGAAGACAAGATAATATCATCCGGAGGAACAACTAAGTACGAAAACAGAGGTTGTGGTACAAAATGCATATGACAACTCGATGGACTCACAACCAAATCTGCGCGAAAATTAAGCGAAGTGATGTTGGGAAGATGTGACAGGTGAACGGATGTGTGAGCATGATCTCCCACATCACTCTGCAGTGTTGGAGTTGTTTGATGAGGGGATGGCAAACAATCACTTGTGATAGTGACCCTATCCGTCTGTGATTACGCAGCTCCATCACTGAAGAATGCTGAGCGAGGCTTGAGTTCAAACTTCTTGGAATGGGCAGATTTCTTAAGACAATACTCGAATCTATCCCAAAGATAGAAAAATTTCATCTGGCTCTTCGGAGCTTGAAACTACAAATCACGGAAGCGCTGCCAAAAATCCATAGGCAATTCATGCAAAGCTTTCCGTTGTTGTAACATTTTTAGGTCAAGATGTTCTGGATCAAAATGATAGAAAGTGTCTTCAATGAGATCTCAGAAGTGCTCAAGTGAGTGCACGCTGTCAACCGGTAGGCTGCACAGCCACCAATATGGAGATTCGCGAAGTGTGTATGCAAGCATCAAACAGGCTTGTTCATCAGAACATCCATCATCCTCATGAAGCAAGGCAAGGAAGTCATGTAAGAACTCAAGCCAGGCCACTTCGCCTTCACCATCATACGTGTGTGTAGACAAGAGATCAAAGAAGTACCTTGTGATGGTGACAGATTCGGCATGTGAAAAACATCATGGAGGGAGGAGGGTGCAAGACTCCATGATAGATATCCAAAGGATCAAAACAGGATGAGAGGACACAGCTTGTCATCTGGCCTTCCTTCTAGCGCCAAAAATGTTGACGGTGCTAGACTCGCCAACATGTCAGGGGATCTGCCCGGAAAGAAGTCCTGATTAGACCTCAGACAGTTTGGTGTAGGAGTCCTAGCAGTGGGTCATACAGTAATGCCTTGACCGCGATTTCTCACAGAGGCAAGTAAGATGTCCTTGTTGGAAGCAAGTGCGTGACAGCTGTGGCAAGATAAGGAAGGTGCATGAACGGTTCTAACACATGGAGGGTGGGGTGAGTGTGCCCCTTGGAAACCTGTGATAGCACGCAGCTTGGAAGGGAACACACGAGCGAAGATGCATCACAAACTAGGAAGAAAGTTAGCTAACAATTCAAACTGATGGTTAAACCAATCAACACATTTCAGTAAGATTCATACATACTTATACAGAATAGTCCATACATGCATGCGTAGGCAAACAGATACATATACCATTTAGAGTAAACAAGATAGTTGGAATACAATATGACATATACATGAAACGTGTTGGCTTTGTTATATTAAGAAGTGTAAGTTCCTGTCATATAATACATCCATGTCCAACCACTAGTTCCGATAGCGGAATGTTACAGCCACAACTGCTTGCTCCTCCAAAGAGATATACTAGCTCTACGCAATGGAGAAGCCAAGGCGCGTTACAACACTGTCCAACCTCTCTCTAAGATCGTCTTATCGTTAGCTTGGCTGACCAAAAGCCTATACAATGAGTTATGAGGGACTATTTATAGCAAAGGGTGGGGTGGCCCTTGACATTCCCCTTTGTGATAGTTCATCTACCCTCATGACTCTTCATCTACTCTATCACTGTTACATCCAACTATCAGCACTTGAACTTCCACTTGACAAGACATTACATTACAATGCACATGTACCCGTGTGAGACAAAATGGCTTAAGCAAGCCCTGCAAAACATCACTAACACTCAGACCGTTTTGGTGAGACCAACTCTTTGACATCCTTGTGATGGTCGATGGTGGCAAACTGATGCCAAGCTTGGTCATCTGTGATGGTGTCAGTGCGCTCAATGGTGACATCTGGCTAAAGCAAACTCTTGCCTCTATTACATCCGGGTACACTGATATGGCTCCTCCGTCCAACTCGTCTAATAGCATGCGCATGGTCGTCCTGGGTGCAACCGAACCAGCAACATGTTGATGCATAGTGTCAGAGCTGATCTCCAAGCATGTGTTGCTAGCCGTGCGCATCAACTTGTCAAAATACATGTTCAGCTCCAATTGGACTTGCTTCTTGTCTTCGCCTTGGTGAATGTGCCAAATGGGTGTGATCGCATGCGTGCGCACAATGACATGCATGCTGTTGAATTCCATTGCATGTGATCAACAACACTGCTCACCCTGTCTGCTCCGTACCTGCTGTCGGGATAGATCCATAACTTGTACGGGCACAGTTTCATTCGTCTATGCATGTTGTGCCCCCTGTTGTACCTATTCCTGCTGCAACTCATTCTCTCATCTATGCAGCTCCTGTTCTTCCTTGGGTTGTTGCTTCATCACATGCAACTCCTTCTCTGTTTCGTTCTCTGCCTTCGCGCAATCTTCATGTCACGCCGTCACCTCATAGCCTCAATCTCCAAAGCTACTTTCGTCATGAGTGGATCTGCTTTGAACATGCAGCTTCGCTCTGCCTCTATGCTATCAACAACCTTCCTCTTGCATTTGTCGCGTGCAGGTGTGATGCCTTCTGCTGCTGCTGATGGTGCTACACACTATGATGTCGTTGCCATTGATCTTGATATCCTTGTCTGTAAACAACTTGATGTCTTCGTGGATATGCAAATTCATAGACACTTGACCGACTATATCCCTAGTTGCGCTCTGACAGTGTCTTTGACTCTGCTTTCCAGGAAGTCGTTGTATTTGTGTTATTGAGAGACAGACGAACACCTGTGATGCCTGGAGACATAGCAACACTCATAGAAAGCAATCTGTCAGTCGAAAACCAAAACAAACTTGAGGACCGACTTGCAACATACCTATGTGATTGAATGTGAAGGTTGTGCAATTTCCGTTGGGAGGTCGGGAGACTGACTCCAAAACTGCGCAATGCACAGTTCGGGTTGTCAGGAGGCTGACTGACTGCTAGAACTGCGCAATGCACAGTCCAGCCTGGGTTGTTGAGGACAGAAACTGCACAATGCGCAATTTCAGTCAGCGGTGACATGCAACCAACAAACTGCATTGCGCAGTTTCTGGGGCTAGCAAGACACTGCCTCCAAGGATTATGCAATGCAAGACTGGAGGTCAGTGTTGGGCCAGACTTGTGAAATTTTTGGAGGGAAGGCAGAGCCTTCACTTTCGGAAATGCGCAATGCTAGCCAGGCAAGGCACATTCCCGGCCAAGGCAACCGAGTCTGGCCAATGGGCAACTGAAAACATGAGAAGTTTGAATGGATGGTGAGATGAGTGCAAACAAGAGTGAATGATCATACATGTGAATAGCAAGTGCAATATTCAGAAAACAGGAAAGCATGCATGTGTGACAACCAAGTCGCCGTGACGGCGATCATTCACGCAAAATTGTGTCATCCATGCGAGAGCAGTGAGATGCAAACGAAAACTGAAACGATGCTTATACAAGCTAACATACATGCAAATGACAGCAAGCGCTCACTAAAATCAAGCAGACAGCACTCACACGAAGCAAAACACAAAAAGTGACAGAAACACAGTGCAAGACATGAAAAGCGGGCTTACCCCGAAATAACTCGATTGAATGTGCCAACGGCTCCTAGATGCAATGTGGGATGTCAAAGTTGCAAGGTCGATGTGACGATTGAGCTCTGCGGCGTCCGGTTGATGAGTTTTGATAAAATCGAGGTTGTGACACGCATGCCACAAATCTAAGAAAGGCAACACTTAGCAGGAGGTTTCTGAAATGATCCTTGCATGTAACCTCCAGCTGCTAAAAATAGATCCCTGAATCAAGGGATGCCTTTTGCATGTTGCTTTTGCTATTCCGAGAAAAGCAGCCCATGCATGCAAGTCAAGTTTTCTCGGTCCCAATTGGAAGTGGTCAACCAAAGTGCACATGCAACAATCTGCTCAGCTGAGGGGAAAAAATGCACATTTCTGGGAGGGAGCTAGGCTCGCTGGTAGAAGGATTGCGCAAATTCTAAGCAGAGCAGCTGATGGCAGCCTAGAATTGCGCAATTTCTGGGCTGAGTAGTCCTACTGGGAGGAATTGAGCACTTTTTCCAGTGAACAGTGACAGGAAGATTTGCGCAATTCTGGAGCCCAGCAGGCTGCTAAACAGAATTGCGCCATTTCTGGAGGGAAGGTTGGTTACCCTCCAGAACTGCACAATTTCTTGAGGGAGTTGTTTAGCCTGCAGCTGGACCAAGTCCGAAGAAACAGCGTGTGAGGGGATGCAACAAGCTTTGATGCACAGGCTGACAAACTGCTAGAAAATCACTAAAGCTTGTGTACTTGACAAGGCAAGACATGCTGCTATGAAAGGTTGGTAGGGAGGCTCCAAAACGAAGCTAAGGCAAAATTTTGGAGGGTGGTTGTAGTCGCTACAACACCTTCTCAAGGCTCCGTGCTGCCTCTGCATCATCCTTTGTTGACTTATGTGGCCCTGCAAACTCTGCATCAGCCTCTTCTGGCTTAGCGCTGCCTCTCTCTAATCTCTCTTTGCCTCCTCTGTTGAGTATTCTTAGATCAGGAGAAATCTCCAACCAGAATTATCCCTTCCCCTCACCGCAAAAGCTCACTTCGAATTTCTCACCGGCAGCTGCTCTGCTTTAGAAATTCGATCTTTTGAACTCTCTCTCTCTGTGTTCTCCAAGTGCCCATCAAGCATTCTCTTATAATCCTCTCGTTGATCAATCGACGTCCCAGATTAGATTCTAATCAATGGCTAGGATCATATTGACTTGATCTCCTCCTTCTTCTAGGAGTTTAACCTACAAGTTAGATTAATTTCCTAAGTTTAGACTTAGGGTTCCATTAAAAATAATTAATTATTTTAATAAAACTAAGTTGCACGAAATGGGGAAACCGTTACAAGTTTCCGAAACGGGCACAATTACGAGATGTGACCCCCCCATTTTTGGAAACCGGGGAAACATGATATATATATATCTATAATATATATATATATATATATCTATATATATATATATATATATATATATAGGACATTTAAGAAATGTTATGTGCAATCATAAAGCATACATGATACACTATAATTTATTACATTTAAAGTTCAAACATTATGATTAAATTTACATCACATTTACTCATGAATGATCACGTAATGAAAATAGCAATATCCAAATATCCAAAATAAACCTTTATTATATATCCAAATCTCAAAATCAGCCTTTATTATATATATGAGGCTGCAAGTACAATAAAGACTATGAGGCTGCAATAACTATAAAGACAAAAGACCACTGCTCTCTTCCTCTTTTCTCCTTTGTTAAAACCATCCGTCTCTAAGAGAAACGACTTGCTCAATTGTGTGATGAGGGAGAGAGGCAAGAGTCTTTTTATAACTTGAGGGAGCCATCTAGAAGCATCCACAAGATATTTTACTCGCCCAATCAAACATTAGAACTAAAAAAACAAAAATAAAAATACAAGAAAAATCGCAATATCAAGTGGAAACTCCGTCGTATGACCTAGAAACTCGTTTCCGACCATACTGGCCATATTTCCCCAGCGTGAAACGTGCCAGTACGGCCGAAACTCATTTCTAGGCCGTACGGTACGCGTTTCCACATTTCCTGGCTGAAGCAGACCTGGGGGCAACGTTTCATGCAACATAGTAATAAAAATGTCTCCCAATGGAATTTCCGAAAACAAAATTTGGGTATTGGAGAATGCATGTGTCTAAGCCTCCCTACAAAATTTGATAATTAGAACACATCCAATGCTACCAGAAATCAACAGTCCCTCTTAGCGAAGAATGTGCTCTAGCAATGCAACCTACTGAAGAATCACTCTCTTTTGTAACATCTCCTTCTGTACTGTTGATGTCTAACATCCTATCCACCAACTACTGCACAAATATTGCATCCGTAATGCTGCTGGCCCTGCCACTGTCAATACTACATCTGTACTACAACTCCCTCTCAATTCAACATTCGTGTTGCTCAGGATGCTCTGGACAAAGACTTGCCACTTCTCAAGTACTGCGTTTAGGGCCAATCTTACCATCTCAGAAACTTGATGTGTTGACCCCACAACTGCCAATTCATCTCGAGTCTCCTGAAGCTTCATGAGGAACGGATCAATACGTTCCCCCTTCTACTCCAAGTACATATTTAGTTTCTCAGAAGATCCTTGATACAGCATCGACAATGCATCCCACATCTCCTTGGCAGTGTTTCTACCAGCTATGTGAAAGACTATATGATCCTTCACTCCATTGAGGACCATCTTTTTTGTCTTCACCATTTCTCCCTTGTACTTCTTGAGCTGATCTAGATCTGTGGGCTCAGCTACCACGCTATCGATGTAGACTTTGAGAAAATGCTCATCCAAAAGGTATGACATCCTTGCCTTCCAAATCACATGGTTGGATACCCCATCCAACCTGTCCTAATCTTTCAGTCCACTGGCTGCCATCTCTACCAAATGAAAAAATCGAATAGCCTCCTCTCTCCTCTGCGCAACACTGGACTGGCCTAGGCACTCCCTTCTAGAGCTTGTAGATATGCCCATCTCTATTCTTGCTCAGCTAGTGAGGATTCAGACTCCTTGGCTGGAAGTCCTCTGAGGAAGGATTCCCTCAACCGTGTCTCTCTCTTCCCTCTGGTGTCTTTCTTCCCAGCAACTGCCTGCAAAAAACTGTGTCCCACCAGAAACAAATAAAAAAAAAAAAAAAAACCTCTTCCTTAAAGCTTCTACTATGTTTCTCCCTCTGCGGCTGACAGATTTCGATCTAGAAATTTTACCTCTCTGTCGACTCACTCAGAGAGAGATTTACCACGAAAATCTAGCCCTCCTAGCTTGAATAGCGCAAACCCTTTAGGGATTCAAATTGTTGCCTCTGGAGAAATTTTGAATTCCCTTCTTCCTTCAACGCTGGGTCTTCCAACTTTGCTCTTCTTTCTTCACTTGTAGCTCTGATACCATGTGAAAATTCCTAAACCTGGAATCCCTGCTGTAACAAACTGATGTTACTTCTCCCACTTGTTAATCCATGCAAGTTATTTACGGTGTTCTACTGTAAATATCGAACTAAATACAACTACAACATTCACTATTTGAAATAAGAAACTAAACAAGAAAAGATACAACACAATGACACAATTATTTTTATACAAATGTCCCCAGAAAAACCCAATGCAGGAAAACCGGTGCAGTAGCTCTAAGGGTTTTATTATTATGCAGTAGTAATTCTGAATACAATCTTTGGATTCCTTCCCGGTAGTCCAGTTACAGAGAATATCATTGACAGAGAGATTTGTGAGATTACCTCACACTATCATTGGAAGTCCTGGCTGATCCAGCCCCTGAATGACTGCCCCTGGCTGCCTTTGTGCAGTCTCTGCGCCAGCCCAACATCAAACCCTCTGGGGATAGCATCACTCCTCTAGCTGATCGGTTTGTTGCCAAGCAACATCGATTTTCTCCCTCCTAGTCTCACACCCCAGCTTCCAGCTCAAAAATGGATCTCCCCAACAAATTTTCAGCCCTCCTCAAGGCTCTGCGTTGCCTCTATGTTAGCCTATGCTGCATCTACATGGCGCTGCGTAACTCTGCGTCAGCCTCTTCTAGCTCAGCGTTGCCTCTCGGATCTCTCTCTACCTCCTCTATTGAGTATTCCTGAATCAGGAGAAATCTCCAACTAGAACTATCCCTGCCCCTCACTACAAAAGCTCACCTCGACTTTCTCATTGGCAGCTGCTCTGCTTCAGAAATTCGATCTTTTGAACTCTCTCTCTTTGTGTTCTCCAAGTTCCAATCAAGCCTTCTCTTATAATCCTCTCATTGATCAATCAATGACCCAGATTAGATTCTAATCAATGGCTAGGATCATATTGACCTGATCTCCGCCTTCTTTTATAATTTTTACGCACAATTTAGATTAATACCCTTTAATTATTTTAATTTCCTAAGTTTAAACTTAGGACCCCATTAAAAATAATTAATTATTTTAATAAAACTATCTCCAGGTGGAATTTCCCAAAACGATTTATGGGTATTGGAGAATGCATGTGTCTAAGCCTCCCTACAAAATTTGAGACATAGAGCACATCCGATGCTACCAGAAATCAACAAAAATGCCTCATGGTTTTGGCCCAAACATCAATGGTGCAAAACCCCAACCTTGGGTTCCAAGCCCACAAGTGACTCTTGTGGTGCTCCAACCTCCAAACCCTGAAACCTAGGCTTGGAGTACCTCCTGTGCTACACAAAAATCAACACTTTCATCCTCCCTCTTTCAAGCTAGATTGAACGCATCACTTGGAGATTCTTCGCGCTTTTTGAGAAACATATTCATGCACATCTTAAGCACCTTCTTTGTGTCAACTTTAACGTGCTCCGGTAAAGGATTAGTCCACCCAAAAGCTAGATGATATCTTCTAGACATATTTCATATCCTTTTGGGTTTTGGAGGTGACCTTTCATAGCACCTATGTTAAGTATTGAGATATTATTGAACATTTTCCTTGTATGGATCTCTTCTCATTTATTAGAGATGCAAATGTCAAAGAGGCAAGTTGACCGGTGAACTTTGAGTCTTCCCACTTTTGATTCCTCCAATTCCAAACTTGACTTCCCTAGTCCCATTCATGTCAAATTGTTGAGTTAGTTAATGATTAGTTGATGGAGACACTACCACAGTTTGATATAACTTTTCCCCAAAGTATCGTGAGAGTAAAGCACTTGTGTAGTGAATCTATGCTACCTTGAGTCATTTGTAGTGTCAACCTAATATTCTCAAATCTTGTATTCACAGCTCTAAAATGAAAAAAGAAACTTTTGGCAGCCAACTACTTGACATGAATGAATTTGATGGTTTTATGTGAAATATTCTGAATTGGTAAGCTTTGAAGAAAACTTGCAAGATCAACTTTCTCTTCTTTTCCTTCCATTCCCATTATATAGAAGGCACCAGTTGGGAAAATATACAAAAGATGTAAATTGCTTTGCTGTTTAACATTCTTTCATATAAATCTATAGTTTACTTTCTGATTTCAAGTGTTTAACAGCAGAAATGTCAGTAATTTCTGAGATTTCAAAGAGTAAATTTGCAGATTTTAAGCTTTTTGCAGGGCATACAACAAGGATTTTTTTTGCAGATCCCTGAGGCTAGCTAGCTAGCCCAAAGTGAGAGGGACTTGATGAGGTGATTGCTTTCCCTTTCAAGTAATAACCCTATTCTTAATTCTAAATATTTGATGTCTAATTGCCGTGATTCATTTTAAGATGCTAACAAACAAAAGTAAAATGTGACAGAAAACTCCACCTGTATGTCAACAAGAACACCAACATTGCCTTCACCCTTTCCTAACTCAAGGAAATCAGATAATGTCATGAATTTCCCATGGTACATATTGGAAGGATTCCGATATAAACCATACCCATCTTTGCCAAATGGGCTATAAATTTGTGCTGCAACAAGCCAAAACAACGATATAAGTAATGGTTAGACACCACTCTCAAGACAAAATTCACTGCATCATATAAGTATTTTCTCCAGACATTCTCTAATTCAATATTTATTCAAACATGCAACTAAGGACCTTTACCCCGTTCCCTTAATATGTCCATCGAACTTGTCATGTGCATACCACCTCACACTTTACCAGCCAAAGTTGATTCTGAAATCTAAACTACCGACAAAATAGAATCTAAAAAGCTAATATTTGTGAAAAAAAAACGATCCATTGTGAAGAGTGTATTGTCAGTCCAAACTCTGGCCGAAGCTATAGTTGTCTGTGAGAGGGCCCCAAATGAGTCAATGAAAAAGCTGAATAATTACATTCATGTAATTTCTATTTGTTGTTTCCTTGAATTTCTCTTATCAATTTAATGCTAACAAAATTTTGAAAATATGCACAAACATTTATGTTAGAAACACGACCATTTCCATAACAATCATTCTACTTGCAAATACTACAGCTCCATGCATCTCAACTGTAAGATTAAAAAACTAGAGAACAAGCTGAACATCCATTTGCAACTGCTGCAACTTGTACCTCTCAACAGTAGACTGTAATGGACTAGAAAACAATACAGAATAAATTGATTCTGAGGAGACACACTGAAAATGGAATCAAGAATAGACATCTACATAGTACATACTAGAGCAATTTCAATTTGTCATTTAATGAATGACTCCTGATACACCCCAGATCCTCTATAGTGTACACCCCACTTTTTTGCTGGAGACGACACTATTATAAAATTAATGTGTCCAGTTTATTTCCCCGTATATGAATGAAGTGTACAAGTGTTGGCTATAAGGTATCATGGATCCCCAATGTGGATTGTTCACGCCTAATCCTTTTAGTCCTGTTGACCGCTGCGTGTCAACTACCCATAAGCAGACACCCCTTTTTTCGCAAAAAAGGACAGCGCTTGATCGAGATGTTCGTGCCATTCAGCAGTCATTGTCATTCTCCTGATCTTATCAAAGTTGTAAACCCAGTCTGCATTTTGATGTAAATAATCTTAGCAGCGCTGAGTCATGTATGTAAATTGCCTAGGTGGACCTAATTTTCTAGTGGTAATCTTCATTCCAGAAGGTTTTTCGTCTCACCGATCCATGATCGGCAGAGTTTTCCTTCAACCTGACCCTAAAGCCGGAACGAATTTTATCATTAGAGTCTTAGGAGAATCCTAGTGTGTTAATCTGCTAGATTATGTTTGGTCGCAGAACTGGGAGGTTTATGAGGGTCTGTCAAAAGGGCTTTTCCCCCTTGAAGATGTAAAATTTGTAAAAGTCATGATGTAAAGAGTCTTGAGGGTTGAAAATGTTAATCCCCTCATGCGTCTTGAGGGTTGAAAATGTTAATCCCCTAATGAGTCTTGAGGGTTGAAAATGTTAATCCCCTCATGTATGTAAATTGCCTAGGTGGACCTAATTTTCTAGTGGTAATCTTCATTCCGGAAGGTTTTTCGTCTCACCGATCCATGATCGGCAGAATTTTCCTTCAACCTGACCCAAAGCCGGAATGAATTTTATCATTAGAGTCTTAGGAGAATCCTAGTGTGTTAATCTGCTAGATTATGTTTGGTCGCAGAACTGGGTGGTCTATGAAGGTCTGTCAAAAGGGCTTTTCCCCCTTGAAGATGTAAAATTTGTAAAAGTCATGATGTAAAGAGTCTTGAGGGTTGAAAATGTTAATCCCCTCATGCGTCTTAAGTCCTAGGTCCTAGGGAAATTTCTCCAAAGGCTATGTTTGATGATCCATAAAAAATAAAAGATAAAAATAATAAAATAAATATAAAATATAAAAATAAAATAAATAATAAAAATAAATAAAAAATTAAAAATTTAAAATAAAATTAAATTTAAAAAATAAAAAATTATAATATTTGGATTCGAACGGATGAGTTAAGAGATGTCTTGATCCTCATGACGGTCGAGATCGTTGCATGGAACACTAAAACCAGCCGTGGGATTTTTCCTTTAATACGGTGCTAGGGGTCTTTGAGACCATTGGAAATTGATCCGAGTTTAGCTGAAGAGCCTTAAATATGCTCTTGACGCGAATAAGAAGACTTGGGGTCAAAATCTTGCTGGGTTCACTTAAATGTGCATGCGAAGCAAATTTTATTTCTGCAATTAACTTTTCAGCGTTAATGAACAGCTTAATGAAAGTATGTGAGCATAGGTATCTGTTCACATGCCAAGGGTTAGTAGTATTAGGGTTTCTGATGTAATGGCAGGTATCTCCATTGTGTTTGAGATCTAGTACCGCTTTTTCTCTCTTATTTGACGGTTGAAGTGAGCTGTGCAGGAAACCCTTGAAGATCAGTGGGCGTTAGGGGAAGTTCTAGGCTGAACCAGCCAACTCCCACAAGCATTTTTTTGCAGGGCCCAACTAGTTTTGATCCTGGGTCAATCATTTAGTTTATTTTATTATTTGCATGAGAGACTTCTAACGCATTTCATTAGAAAATTTGAAACTTTTTGAAAATTTATTTGAGGATAACTGATAAATCTGGCTACTAAAGAGCCTTAAGATCTGTAAATATCTTTTGCTGTTTTTTTAGGGTTTTATTTATTTTTATTTGTTTCCAGGTTTTGGTTGCCTGTTTCATTGTTTTCAGGGCACAGGTGCTGATGGTTGAGAAATTTTCAGGGTTCTATAAAGCAAATTTTGAGCAGTCAATTTTAAATATTGATCTGGTGGAGGGCTTCAGTGGCTTTTCTGGGCATCCTGGGCAATCTGCTCCATTTTCACGATGCTCCTATCTGCTCCAGCACCTGTGTATTCAAACCCCATCTGTTCCTCATTGCACCTGCATTCACAAAGCTTGCAAACACTGGCCCATTTCTTTACATATCCACGCTGCTATATCCCATACGCTGCCTCCAAATCTGTAAACGCACAGCATTCAACGTTGTCTCACCCTTCCACTGTCCGTATTCTCCACACATCACCTGCGTACAAAAACTCAGCGAAATTTCGAATCTGATTCAGGGTTAATGCATTTTGGGATTGACGGGCCAGGTATTACGTGTGTTTGGCATGAGGTAATGCGTTGAGCCACCAATCTGGCCACAAAACTGCGTGTGTCCGCCCACTGTCAAAGAGCATTTTTCGCCAAATGAAAATCACTGGAACCTGCAAATACAACCAATCACAAAAAATGATACAATCGTGGGCCAAGCGTTTCACAAGTTTGGCATAGGGTAATCTCTGTGGGTGCAACAGCAAACAGAACTTCGGCTTCAAGTAAATGCACCACGCGTAGAGAGCCTCATCTCCAGCATTGCTATTCTCTGCCCCTCGAGCCTTATTCGCCTGGAGCTTCAACCTGCATACGTTTCCTTCTCCGCCATCACCTGCAAAGACAGTAAGACCACGTTGCGGGCTGGATATACGCACAGGTAAAATTCGATTGCGCAGCGTGAGTATCATTTTTTTTACTTAAGTTTCGTTTTAGGTTTATTTATTCGTAAGTTTTGATATATATATTTAACAAAAAAATAAAAAAAACGATTTCCTTGCAGCATAGCTATGTATCGACTTTTTTTTTTGTTTTAGTTTTAGTTTGTTGATACGTATGTGTTATGGCTCTAAATTTTTTTTTAGTACAGTTTTATAAAAAATAAAAAATTTCGATAAAAAGGGTAGGAGTTTTCGTCTTTGGTTTTATTTTTTTATATATATGCGTTAGTGTTTAGTCTTTAAATTTTAGACTTACCTTTTTAAAATAGACTTCATTAGATTTTTAGTGGTTGATTTAATTTGATTTTAATAATTTTAATGTTAGGGTTTTAATTTTAGATGTAAAAAATTTATTTGTTTTTTCAATAGTTTTGGATTTAAATTAGATTTCCTTTTTAGATTTGTTTCCTAAAAACAAAAAATCAATAAATTATTTTAAATAAAATCAAAAAATTCATAAAATTCTTTTAGGTTTCAAGTAGGGTTTTAGATTTGCTTTTTAGGCTTTTGTATTAAAATATAATAAAAATCTCAAAAAAAAATAAAATAAAAAATATAAAAAGGGAAATTTCTTTTATTTTATAGTTTTAGATTTTTCATTTTTGGTTTTAAATTTTTACCTAAAAAAGCATAAAAATATATATTGTGGAAATTTTGGCAAATTAGCTCAGGGGTTTTATCTTTGCTGGAGCTAAAAAAAATTTGATGTGGGGTTAATGCTTATCATTTTTTATGTGGTTAAATATGCCCGAGTGACCATTTAAATATTAGCTATATGAATATTACTTTTTTGAAATTGCATGGTTGATTAAAGCGTTTATCTCTCGAAATTTTCAATCTCTGGAATATTGTTATTAAGTTTTAATTGCCGAATCATTATAAGAGCATTGTGAATTTACTGGATATCTTGCATTATTCAAAATTAACTTGATGATAAATGGTTATTCCACATGGTTTATCTCTGCAGCATCTGGTAATTAATCGTTTAAACATTAACTCCACAAGGCACTGGTCTTTTAACCTCGATAAAATCTATTAAGTGCTTTGTCCTTCCGTGTCTCCCAAACCAACTGGTTGACAGTTGGTTGTCCTTTTCCCACAGGGTCTACCCCCCTTAGCCGTGGGAATACCTCTTTATTCGGAAACAGGGACTCAAAAACCATGTCCCACGAAACCCTCTCCAGCGACTCTGAAGCTTTGCGCTAACCCTTCTAGCCTTTGCGTCAACCTCCTGCTGCCCTGCGCCAACCTCAAACATCTCTGTGTCAGCCCTCTGAGGCACTGCGCAACCTATGGGACCCTCTGCATCACTCCTGCAACCTCTATATGGATGACGCAGTCCCTCTGGCCTTTGTGTTGTCTCTGTTGGGCTCTGCGTGACCTAAACTGGCTGCTCCCTCTCGCTCTCTGCTTCTGCACTAGTCTCTTAGCACTGTCTTTGCCTCTCTATCTAGTACTCACTACCCCTCGTTGCTGATCACCGATTCAACTTTGCTTAGCAACCCCGCTCTAGCAAAATGAATGACTGGTCACTCTAGTGTGTTCTCCAACCACTATTTTAAAAACCGGCGGTTTCGACTCCAATTCGACTGAGTTGGTCCGAGTCATAGCCCAACCGGGTCGACCCAGCCTTTGAACCGGACCGTCTGGCCGGGTTGCTACCGGGTCGACCAAGTTGGCTAACGACTCGGTCGGCTCGGTAACAACCCGACCGACTTAGTAACAGCGACCGGTCAAGTCACTTCAGCGGCATTTTTTTTTTAAATTTCATTTTTGGGGACTCCCTAGGCTTCCCTGTCTAACTCATGGGTTTCCTTGTCTAACTCTAATCCCTAGTATTGATATGTTATTCATGGTAATGTTAAATTCTTGAAGTAAACGTGACATTCTCCTTAATCTTCATTTTCAAATGAAGATTAAGGAGAATGTCACTTTTACTTAAATTTTTAACATTACCATGAAATGACTCTGGATGTTTGAGAGTGGTTCCAGCCTCATTGGATTTCATATGGAGAAAGTAGAATTTTAGATTTCATTCAAAATCCAGCAGACTTATCACTTTTTCAAGATTTCAGGATTGGGGGATTGCAATGTTTCCATTGAATTTTATCATGTATTAGGGTATGGAACTCGTATTTAATCAAGAGCACCAATACCTGTATGTACCTTGATGTTAGTGACATTGGTTGTCGAACTCCTCTGGGATTCACTCCCAAACCGGGAGCTTCTAAAAATGTTGCTCCCACTCCCGTTTTCGCTCCCGCTCCCCGCTTTCGCTCCTGCTCCCAAGTAACACTAAGCCAAATGATGTTGGCAACTCTAGCAGTAGCCAGTACTACTGCTCACAAACTTTTGTTGTAGAGGCCATTTCTAGCCTCCTTGGTTATGTGTTTTTGTTTTGATCTCTATATCATCATCGTATATGTATTAGATAGTGCACTAAGTGCCATTTTAATATAATGGATATATTCATGAGCCTACTTTGATCATATGTTGTCTTCTATCTATATTCTAATGTTGTGTGTTTGGAAACATGAATGAAAATCTTTAAAATTCTGTGTTTTTATAAAAAATAAATATTTAATGTATTTTTTAAAACGACCAAGTCATTGAAATCGAGCCAGCCGAGTCGATACCGAGTCGGAGTCAAAGTCAGAGTCGACCCTCAGCCAAGTCGGAGTCGGAGTCAGAGTTTTAAAACATTGTCTCCCACTGACCCTCAAGCCTCCTCTTATACTTTTCATGTTGGTCCTTCAACAGCCGAGATTAAATCTCTAATCAACGACTAAGATTAGATTTGGCTTCATGCATGACTTTTGGAACCTTCTAACCCAGTTTTAGATTAATACCCATTAATATTTTATTTTTCCTAAGTTTAGACTTAGGTACTCCATTAAAAATATTAATTATGTTAATATCTCCCAAACTGGGTACAATATGTCCAAACCATCGCTTGGTCTTGGAGATCTCATGTGCTTTAGCCTCTCCACCAATTTTCATGGCTAGAGCACATCTGATGCTACCCCAAATCAACACTCCCTCTTAGCAAGGAATGTGCTCTAGTAATACTCCATACTAAGCATCACTCTGATTATACGACATCGGTACCTATGCTGATGCTAGGCCTCCCTGCCCAATATCCTCTGCATTGCTGCTCACAACTCTGCCACTGCCACTGCCACTGTTGCATTCGTACGGCAACTCCCTCTACATCCGTGCTACTGCTGGTCCTTTCTCCCAACACTGCATCTGCACTGCAACCCCTCTCATCATGTTGCATCGTGCTACTACATTGCAACTCAGTTAATGAGAAGTAAGTAACTGATCCACCCAACTTCTAACATCCCTGTCAGGCTAGAAACTCTATCTGTCGCTAACAAGCGCTCACTCTACTGACCTTTACGCTGCTACAACAACTCCCTGCATCTCGCACCGTTGCACACCTCTCTGTGCCATCTTGCACCGTTGCAACACTTCCGTGCCTCGCGCACTGTTGCAACCTACTAGCCTCGCGCTGCCCGGGGACTCCTACACTGTAGCACTCTCTGTTGCTTCATACGCATCTGTCTCTACCAACATTTGCCAATCCTGCTACTTCTCTTCCGGGCTCCCATAGCAAGGTATAATCCAAGAGGTTGGGTACCTCAAGGATCCTGCCCCTCATCACCTGTAGTCTTCCTGACTACAACTCGATGTCTCCCCACTTCTTCTCTAGTGGCACATGAGCACTCATGGCATAATCGTCATCCTCCTCGACTTCTTTCTCCGCCTTTGCTAGCGTTGCCTTATATTCAGATGCCTCTCCCTTGTTCTTCTTCCCCGGACACTAGTTTGCATAATGACCCAATTCCGCACAATGGAAGCACTTAACCTTGGAGAGGTCCTTCTTCTTCCTCTTCTCCTGCTTTCCCGCAGATGCCAGCGCTGCATCTTCTTCCTCTTCCTTCTTAATCCAAACTCCTTTGCTACTACACCCTGTCTTGCTCAGCCGTCTAATCTCTTCTTGACGAAGAGCCGCCCACAATTCTTCCTAATCTGGAAGATTCGCCCTGCCCAGTATGCTCTGGAAAAATGTCTCCCACTCCTCGGAGGCTGTGTTTGGTGCGGTTCTTACCATCAACTACTGATCCAGTGTGGTCCCTGTGGAAGTCAGTTTGTCCCGGATCTCCTTCAACCAACCGATGAAGAGATCTATCTGCTCTCCCTTCTGCATATGGTATGACCGTAGTTGATTCTCAAATAGCATCTTCCTCTACACGGAAGTATGTTGGTACAACGTCTTCAAGGTATCCTACATTTCCTTTGCCGTCTCCTTCTCGGCAATATGTTGGACCACATGATCCTTGACCCCATCAAGGATGATGCATTTTGCCTTGACCATTGCCTCCTCGTACCTTTCATTAGCTATCGAGTCAACTGGGATAGCCATTATTCTCAAGGCGAAGCCCTTGATGCGATGTCTGTCTAGAATGGACAAGATCCTGGCCTTCCAGACCACAAATTTGGACGCTCCGTCTAGCCTATCCTGATCCCTCAACCCATTCACGAGCATCTCTCTGCTCTTCTCTGTCGACTCCTCTAAGTCTCCACTTCCTACCTGGAAGTTCTCAGTTCGACTCTTGCTAACTCTCTCTACTTCCCTTTGGAAGTTCTTAGTTTGACTCCTCCGAGTCTCTCTCCTTCCCGTCAGGAAGTTCTCTTCTGGACTCCCCCTAAGTCCCGATTTCCCTCCTGGAAATCCATTTGTCAACCGTCAAGTTTCCCCTATTCGATCATCTGTGCAACTGCAACACTGATCCGGATTCCTTGGCTAGAAATCCGCCTCGGCAGCAACTGCCTCTACCTTGGTTTTGCCCTGTTAGGTATTGTTCTAACCACAGCACCCCACCAACTTCGCTCCTGCAAACTAACCACAGCTCTTTCGCCCTAGCAACTAAAGGATTGACCCTCTTCGCTCTACGCAATCCTGACAGTAGCAAAACAGCTCCCTCAGCCAACTGCATCAGCCCTCCTAATCTTTGCGTGAGCCTGTTTCTGCCTTCTTCAGCCTATATGTTGGCCTCTCTCAGGCCCAGATTGATGACGCAATCCCTCTGTGCCAACCCTTCCTCTGTCGCTTTTTGCAAGGATTAGCTCTGTTACTCGGAACAGTTGAATCTGTTGCAAATGCTCTGCACAGTTGATGCCTTCAGCTTTCCTATGATCTGCAACCACACTCTGATACCATGTTGAATTTTCTAAGTCTATCCGTTAGAAAATTAATCTGTATTTTGCTGGTTTATTTCTTCTACTTGTAAATTTTGAACAAGTTATTTAAAACATTTAAATACCAAAATAAACACAATACAGTCATAACATCTACAGATCTTCAGTTGAAAGAAAACAAACACGCAAGTGACACTATTATTTTTGGACAAAATTTCCTGGAAAAACCCAATGCAAGAAAATCGGTGCAACTATTCTGAGGGTTTATTATTATGCAGTGTTTCCTTGAGTACAACTGGGTGCCTAATCAGCTCACCTGACAAAGAAAAAATACATGGCAGCAATACCTTTCTATTCGGAAAAAGGTATTTAGAAAACCTGTCCCACGAAACCCTCTCCAGCGACTCTAAAGCCCTCTGTTGGCCCTTCTAGCCTTTGTGTCAGCCTCAAACCTCTCTACGTCAGCCCTCTGAGGCACTGTGCAGCCTATGGGACCCTCTGCGTCACTCCTGCAGCCTCTGTGTGGATGACGTTGTCCCTTTGGCCTCTGCTTTGTCTCTACTAGGCTTTGTGTGGCCTGAACTGGCTCCAGTACTTACTGCCCATCATTGTTGATCACTGATTCAACTTTGCTTAGCATCCCCGCTCTAGCAAAATGAATGACTGGTCACTCTAGTGTGCTCTCCAACTGACCCTCAAGCCTCCTCTTATACTTAACCTATTGACCCTTCAACGACCAAGATTAAATCTCTAATCAACGGCTAAGATTAGATTTGGCTTCATCCATGACTTTTGGAACCTTCTAACCCAGTTTTATATTAATACCCATTAATATTTTATTTTTCCTAAGTTTAGACTTAGGAACTCCATTAAAAATATTAATTATTTTAATATCTCCCAAACCTGATACAATCTGTCCAAACCATTTCTGGGCCTTGGAGATCTCATGTCCTTTAGCCTCTCCACCAATTTTCATGGCTAGAGCACATCCGATGCTACCCCAATTCCATAGAAACCTCGAGTTGGTGTGAATTGCTCCTCTTACTCCACAGTGTAAGCCTGCACAACACGACACTCCTCCATGCACCTTTGTGCTCCTCTGCAGAACATTGAACTCTGTGGCATGACTCTGCACACCACTAAACACCTATGCCAACTGTCGCACCACCCTACATCATCGGCCATCCTACATGCGTCAATGCATCCACTACTTTGCTAGTGAATCTACCATAATGTGGGCTATACCTCCTCATCTGCCCTAGTAGACCTGGGTGGCCTAGTAGACCTGGGTTAATGGAGATCTGAAAGTGTGTGGACGCTCAATCATTGAATCTACCACACTATCAATACCCACACTAGCCAAATCCATAACATGGTGGGGAATCCCACCTAGATCCCAACAACAGATTGGCCCTTGAGCTCCATTGGTAACCCACAACCCCTACTGGTCTATGCTCCTGGCCATGAATATATCTAGGTACCTAACCAACTCCATCGGGTACCAACTCAATATCTCTTGCCCTCCAACCCCATGAGAGGGATCGAATGCACGAACACCCGTACATAGAACAAGGCCTCCATCCTATGGATGTTGCACCCTGCGCAGCTCATCTCGCCTCGTCTCACTAGTCTAGTCAACACATATAATTTGACTAGGTAACTCTGCCTCTCTCTCACCAATGTGCAGAGATAACCTATTAGTGTTGCAAGTCCCATCTATATATGCTTGAAGAGGTTTGCTTTGATGCTCCAATGTGTACTCCTCTAGTTGTGTTGCTAGGGAATCCAACCGTTCCCCAGTGCGAGTCAGTTTGGCAATTGACTTGGCACAAACCACTCTCATGCCCTCCAACTCCTCATTCTACTGTAGAATGGCCTCTCAGACTGTCGTGGCCTTCCTTTTCAATGCTAGAAGCTTCACTTGGGCTATCGAAATTGTTGTGAGCAACTATCATCTGTAAACTCAATCACAACTCTAGATACCTATGTGTTTCCTGGCACCTCATCAATGGTGGATGTCTCCCGTCACCTCATTGACCTGTGGTGCGTTGTTATCACCTGAAAACTCAATCACAACACTGGGTACCTCATGTTGATTTCTAGTAGTTCTAAGTCTCAAAATTTGCAAGGAGGCTTAGGAACATGTATTCCAAAGAACCCAAAAAGTGTTTTGGGAAATTCCACCCAGAAATAGTTTTATTAAAATAATTAATTATTTTTAAAGGAACCCTAAGGCTAAACTTAGGAAATCAAAATAATTAAAGGGTATTAAATTGTGGGTGTAACTTCTAGAAGAAGATGAAGATTAAGCAGAACTGATCTTAGCCATTGATTAGGTTCAAATTTGGGTCGTTGAATGTCAACGAGAAGATTATTTAAGGAGGCTTGAGCGTCATTTGGAAATTACACAGAGAGTTCAGAGAATCAATTTTTTGAAGTAGAATAGAGGAGCTGCTGGGAGATTTTCGATAGTGAGCTATTGCAGTGAGGGGAAGCGATAGTTGGGTTGGAGCATCTTCTCCAAAACCCAGGATAAGCAGCAGAGAGAAGCAGAGAGACACCAGCAGGGTTGACGCTGCGCCAGAGGGGCCCACACAGAGCTTGAAGTTCAGCCAGAAGGGCTCACGCAGAGATAGCGCAGTCATCCTAAGCGGAAGTTTGAGTTTTGCAGAGGAGCTGACATTTCCAAGTCGAGAGGGTTGGACACTGCCCCAGAAGGCAAGACATTTCCCAGTTGAGCTGACGCAAAGCCTAAGGAGGCTGACACAGGGCCTATGCAAGGCCAACGCAGAGATAGTCGAGGACAGTTGGTTCAACTGTTGGAACAGCCGGAATTGCCGGGTAGAGTGGGGTAATCTCACTAAGATTTTCTACCAAATTATTTTCTCTGTAACTAGATTGTCGGAAGGACATCCCTAGTTGTATTCAGAAACTACTGCTTAATAATATAAAACCCTCAAAGCTACTACACTGGTTTTGGCACATTGGGTTTTTTCAGGGACATTTGTCCAAAAAAATATTGTGTCACTTGTGTGGATTTTCCTCTATTGTATTAGCTTCGATATTTGTTGTGGGAAACAGTAAATAATTTGTTTCAATAATTAACAAATAGGGGAAGTTTAATCAGTTGCTGCAATGGTTGATTCAGGTGAGGATTCTCGAATTTTCACATGGTATCAGAGCATTGCAGGTGAAGCAAGAAGAATAGCGCCAGAGGACACAACACTGAGCAGAAGTGGGAGATCGAAAAAGCTGCAAAAGGCAGTAGTTCAAAACCCTAGAGGATTTGCACAATCCTAGCTAGAGGGTTAATTTACGAGGCAGACTCTCTCTGAGTGAGTCGACAGAGTGGAAGGACTCCCAGTTGGAAAGTTTGTTGGGGCACAGGGAGAAGCACTGAAGCATCAACGTCAGGAGAAGCTGGTGGGACACAGTGTTTTCTGCAAGGCATTTTGTTGGGCAGAAAGACGTCAAAAGAGAAGGAAGAAGCACTATCAGGGAACTTTTCCTCAGTAAGACTTCCTGCTAATAAGTCCATTTTCTTATTGGCTGAACAACAACAGTAAGAACCAAAGAGGAGATTTTCGACTTTTTCAGTGGCAAAGATGGCAACCAGTAGATTGAGGGATCAGGATAGGTTGGATAGAGCATCCAAAAATGTCATCTAGAAGGCAAGGATGTCATTCCTTCTAGATGGGCTTTCCCTCAAGACATATGTTGACAGCGTGGTGGTTTAACCAGCAGATCCAAATCCGCTGAAGAAGTACTGAGCTGAGATGGCGAAGGCGAAAAGAATGATCATCGACGGAGTGAAGGATCATGTGGTCTATCACATCGCTAGCAAAGGGACTACTAAGGAGATGTGGGACACATTGCCTACGTAATATCAGGGATCTTCCGAGCAGCAAATGATGTACATAGAGCAGAAACTGAGATCTGCTCAAATGCAGAAGGGGGAGTGTGTGGATCCATTCCTCACAAAGCTTCAGGAGACCCGTGATGAGTTATCTGATGTGGGGACTACACCTCAAGACTCAGAGTTGGTTAGACTAGCCCTCAATTATGACGTAGATGAGTGGCAAGTCTTTGTCCAGAGTATCCTGGGCAGGGCAGCTTTGCCAAATTGGGATGAGATGTGGGCAACTCTCAAACAAGAGGAGCAAAGGAGAGACTTGGTCAAGTGCAAGCTTGAAGGAAGCAGCAGCAGTGGGTCGAAGACCAAGGAGGAGTAGGAGGGTAATGCAACCTCGCATCGAAGGGGCAGCAAGAGCAACAAAGATGTAAGAAGGATGTCTCGAAGATAAACTGCTTTAGGTGTGGTGAGATAGGTTATTATGCTACTCAGTGTCCTCTCAAGAAGAAGGAAAAGGATGAGAAGCACGATCCGAAGGTTGCACCTGTGAAGATCGAGGAGGAAGAGTTTAC
This sequence comes from Pinus taeda, assembly GCA_000404065.3. Classification (NCBI taxonomy): domain Eukaryota; kingdom Viridiplantae; phylum Streptophyta; class Pinopsida; order Pinales; family Pinaceae; genus Pinus; species Pinus taeda. The sequence continues at coordinate 256,592 of APFE030507259.1, forward strand.
CATGACAGCCGAGATACCTCCAGGAGGGAGGTGGGTTGATTTGAAGTTGTAGTTCGAAAGAGCTACAAATGGGCAAGATCCCTGACGAGCCCACCTCTCCGATCAATTCCTTGCTACGGGATCCCAGATCAAAAGTAGTAGGATGGATTAGGGTCTGATGGTGCTGAGGAGTGTCAGAGAGACAATTGTAGCGGCTAGGAGCGCTAGAGACTGAACAGTGCAGAGCAAAGTTGGCAATAGTGTAGATGGCATAAAGCAGAGGCCAGCAGCAGCACAAAAATTTCAGAGGGCCAGCACAGAGACTAGCAACAGTCAGGTGCCATGATTCACATGGTATCATCTGAACACAGTTAGTTTAGTAATTTGGGATGTTTTTCCGTTGCTAATGCATTAGTAGCAACAATTTCCAGTGTAGTGGCAGTGTCAGCAGCAGCACGAATGCAGAAATTCAGAGGGAGTTGGAGTACAAATGCAGTGTTGACAGTGGCAGGGTTAGCAGCAGTATAGATGCAGCATTTGCACAGTGGTTGGTGGACAGCTTGTTAGACATCAATAGCGCAGAAGGAGATGTTACATAATAGAGTGATGCTTCAACAGGTTGCATTGTTATAGCACATTCGTCGCTAAGAGGGAGTGTTGATTTTTGGTAGCATCGGATGTGCTCTAAGTCTCAAATTTTGCAGGAAGGCTTAAGCACATATATTCGAAAGAACCCAGAAAGCATTTTGGGAAATTCCACCCAAAAACAGTTTTATTAAAATAATTAATTATTTTTAAAGGGACCCTAAGTCTAAACTTAGGAAAATAAAATAATTAAAGTGTAATCATATAAACTGTGGGTATAACTTCTAGAACAAGACGAGGATCAAGCATAAATCAGCTTAGCCATTGATTAGCTTCTAATCTGGGTCGTTGAATGTCAACGAGAATATTATCTAAGGAAGCTTGAGGGTCATTTCGAAAACATAGAAAGTTCAGAGAATCGATTTTCTGAAGCAGAGCAGAGGAGCTGCCAGGAGATTTTCGATAGTGAGCTATTGCAGTGAGGGGTAGGGATAGTTGGGTTGGACTATCTTCTCCAGGACCCAAGATAAGCAGCAGAGAGAGGCAGAGAGACACCAGAAGGGTTGACATTGGGCTAGAGGGGCCCACGCAGAGCTTGGCGTTGAGTCAGAAGGGCTCACGCAGAGACAACGCAGTCATACAGAGCAGAAGTCGGAGTTTTGCAGAGGAGCTAATATTTCTAAGCCGAGAGGGTTGGAAACTGCTCTAGAAGGCAAGACGTTTCCCAGCTGAGCTGACACAGAGCTAAGGAGGCTGACACAGTGTTAGCGCATAGATAATCGGGGACAGTTGGTTTAGCTGTCGAAACAACCGGAATTGTCTGGTAGAGTGAGGTAATCTCACTAAGTTTTTCTGCCAGTTTATTTTCTCTATAACTGGATTGCCAGAAGGACATCCAAAGTTGTATTCAGAAACTACTGCTTAATAATATAAAACCCTCACAGCTGTTGCACTGGTTTTCCCACATTGGGTTTTTCCGGGGACATTTGTCCAAAAAATATTGTGTTACTTGTGTGGATTTTTCTCTATTGTTCTATTCTTGTTTTGGGCAAATTAATTAATTAAGTGAAGGTTGCAGTTGTATTAGCTTCGATATTTGTTGTAGGAAACAGTAAATAATTTGTTTCAGTAACTAACAAATAGGAGAAGTTTAATCAGTTGCTGCAGTAGTTGATTTGGTTGAGGATTCTTGAATTTTCACACCTCATCAACTATTGGCATCTCATCAACGGGTGTATGCTCAATTGTCTCCTTGCCAATCATGGCCCCTTCAACTACCTTTTCATCTTCTACCTTGATCCTCCTCATCAATCCTGCATAATTACATTGAATTCCCATTGATTTGTGCATGTCTCTTAATTCACAGAAATCCCAAAAGGAGAGAGAAACCTGAATGTCATGTCCCAATGATTCGTATGCCCTCCAATTTGCTACCAATAACTCCACATGAATTGCAATCATGTCTTGCCATCTCGATGCATTATCCATAACTTTGGGCATAGTGGATTTGTTGTATAATTGAGGATGGTCTTGGTTCCTAATTGTGGTATGAATCAACTGTTCGCCCACCTCAATCATCATTTGTTGCATCCTAATCACCTCACTCAAGGTTACTGCCATGTTGATTGATTTTAACCTTTCTTTGGATCCCATGATTTCTTAGCTTTTTATTATGTTCTTGTCACCACTTGGCTTAAGGCCCACAACTTGGCCAAGATCATGCTATGATACCACTGTAATATTCTAACTAGAGAAATACAATGAAATATCAAAACAAGAACTAGCTACAGTAAACAAATAAATATGCAATCTGAAATCTCCACAAGAACAACAATTTTAGAACATTGTTGAGCAGAAATAATAGAGTAGAGCCATTTTATTAAATATCCAATGAGAAGTTGAGTACAAAATATAGTGGAATGTGTGCAATTGGGCTTTCTAAAGCAAGCATGCAAAGCCCAAGTGAGAATGAAGAAAACTCCATGCTAAAATGGCTCACTAGTTGTACGCTCTACCAAAAATTTACTGTTGATGTTGTTGGAGGGAAACTGATATTTGAGGCCTCAAATCTGCTCCAAAAATTTTGAAAAATTAGAGAGAGGCTCCTCAAACCCCAAATGATAAAACCCCGAAATATTTTGAGCTAACTCCAACTGACCCAAAATGCTCAAAAAGTACAAAAATCTTAGCTAAACCAGCGATTCACCTTGCTATAAGAATGAGGATTTCAGACCCTAATATCATTCGAAAAGTTATGAAATTTTAACCACGAACTCCTCCCAAAATACCCAGAAAATTCTTGGGTTGAATCCACTAGTCACTGAAACCCCAAAATTTGCATCCTTCACAACAGTGTTGCGAAAATTGCGATTTAATCGCGATTTTTTGGAAAACTCGTGCTTTTTTGCCATAAACGATTAAATTTCCGACTTTTTCATTTTGAAAACATCATGATTAAATCCTTATTTTTTCGAAAAATTCGCGACTTAATCGCGATTTTTTCGAAAAAAATCGCGATTTTTGTATTTTTTTTAAGTTTTTAAATTTTTTGAATTTTTTTTATTTTGCTGAATTTTACCGATTTTTACATTTTTTCCCGATTTCGGACCCTCATTGATTTAATCCCGATCACGATGTTCGCAACATTGCTTCACAGTCTACAAGTGAGCTACAAAAATCAAACTGCTGCAAGAATGCAAAATTTCCCTAAAGGGAAATGCCTCCAAATCCCTACAAAATTCCTTCCTCAAACTTCTAGCCAAAATCAACTCCAATACCTGGAAAAACACTACTACTCAACCCTTGCAAAATAGTTCGAAATCCAACCCACAATAGTTGACCCTCCAATGAGCAACTCGAACTGCCTCTGTGCCAAGGAGTGGCAAACTAAGTGAATACCTACACAATAAAGCTCTGTGGAAATCCTGAATTGGACTCCCCAAATTACCTCACTAGGGAGACACTCAAAGTTCTCCGAAATGAGGGTGGAATTCCACTTGGAAATTCCTTGTGCTAAACAACACTAGTTAACTTGGCTAAGCAGCTCAAGCAAACTCTCCAATTCTGAAATGAAATGCCAAAATAGAATGATGAAAATGAGGCCCTAGTCTTCCTTTTATTGTTGCTTTCCCTTCCTCATACCATGGTTCGATTTCTCTCGCACTATGCTTTAATACCATGGTTTGATTCTTTCCATGGTTCAATTTCCATTTTTGTAATCTCCACAAATTATCTTCACTTTAATTTTTCTTCTTTACCCAAGTCCCAACCATTGCCTTTACTCCAAAATTTATTTATTATTTGTACAGCTTATTTCTCCTAATTTTATTTATCTAAATATATATTAATCATCAAAACTGCAAACTTGGGAATTTCCCTTAGTAAAAGTATTAATTGGGGACATGACAATGAATCTACTAAGCCTAAAGAAGAGAAAACCGATGATATTTAGGATCCCACTCAAAGAAAATTAGATTGTGGACTGACTTTCTTTAATAGTCAATGGACTTGTAGGTATGAGCATCAAGTCTATCTCTTCCTTTTGTTTTCTCCTAGTTTTTCCTTGGGTTTCAATCACCCATTTATTTTCCATGATTTTTCTAGGGTAGAGAAGTCTATTTTTTTGTGATTATAATTTCATTGAGTGGAGAGGCTTTTTGATCGTAAAAATGTTGATTTTTAATTTTGGTTTTTTAAATTCTTCTTGTTGTTAAGAAATGTAACTAGTTTCGGTCTTCATAATGTTGTACCCATTTCAATATGTATCCTATGTAACAAACAAGAGAAAGAAAAAGGAAGATTATTATTATTAAAGCATGGGTTTCATGCTCAGTATTGATGGTCTTTTTAGGTAAAAGCATGTTCTTCGTGCCACTAGTGTTTCTTAGGTCTTAGGATTTATTTTCATGAGTCAAAGGAGTCAACATCATGTTCATAAGACCCTTCCAAGCAATTTCTAATTGTAAAAAGAATTATTTTTTAGTCTAGAAAGTCCTAGAATCTCCAAGTGTACAAGTTGGCCTTAGGATCCTCAAGTCGGCCTAAAGGATGGAATTTGACCCCTTGAGAAGGCTATATAAAGAGTAGTTCAACTTCATTTGTAGACACACACACACACACACAAGTTCAATCTACAAGAAAGAGTTCAATCTATAGCTGGGAGAGGGAGAAGAAGGAGAGCGAAGGTCTGGAAAAAGTTGGGAGGACAACATATCTTGTTTTTGGGCTCTCTCTCTCACACGTACGAAGAAGCTAGGGTTTTTGCTGCCAGAAAGAGGCCAAAGTTGTGGCTCTGAATTGTTGGGGAGCAGAATTACGAGATCAAGTTGTTGGATAGAGCGAAATCCTTGTCTTGACCTTGTTAACCTTGAGGAGAGTTATTTTGCTCCAATAAGGTCTCAAAAGGAAAACAAATTAGGGTTTTTGCAGCAGTTGTTGGGATAATATCGCTGGAGGTCAAAGTTGCTAGATCAAGAACTCGGAAGATAAGCAGTTGTTGGAAGGTTGTTTCTGGAAGCGCTGACTTGGTACTAGGAGGACTTGGTCTAGGGATTGGGTCTTTGTATCTCATTTGAAGCAGATTCTAAGAAGAGAAGGGTTTTCAGGTTTTCCACTTAGAGGGGTTCTGCCCTGGCTGAGAGCCTACATCTGTGTCCTCTTTTGTTGTCACTGTTTCTTGATATTGTTTGATGAAAAGATATAACTAAAGAAAAAAAGAAGATAACTAAAGATTCACAAGCAAGTATCAAGAATAAAGAAAATATGATTTAATAAGTTGCCACTTTACATTTTCTAACATGGTATCAAAGCTAAGGTGAGCAAGGAAGGCAGTTTAAAGGACACTAGAAGGAATTTCACTCTAGTAAGAATCTAAAGAAAGAGAAGACTCAAAGAAGGAGACTACAAGAAATAATATCTCTTAAAGGAATCTAAGACTCGTTGGTGGAAGACCCTCTGATCTAGGGTTTCTACATTGAAGGGTGTTAATCTCGCAAAAGCAAGTCTACTTGGAAGGCATCAATCTTGGAAGTTGTTGGTGGAAGAATCTTAAGGGAACATCTTTCAAGGAAGTCTCCTCAAGGATCTTGAAGGCATCAAGAAGGTTAGAGACATAAGAAATCTTGGTGTTCAAGTACTTTACTATCTCATAATTGTTGAATCTTCAAGTCATGTAAGTTCTTTCTACAAGGAGAGAAACAAGCTCATTGGGGCAGTGAATTATCTAGCATGGAAGAAGAGGAATGATTTCATACTAACAGAACAAGAAGTGATAGAATATGTCACTAGACAAATAACTTAACCTAGCAAAGAAAGGACACAAGAACTACCAAAATACAAGAAAGGGGAAGTAAGGGCACAAAGGATCATAATCGAATCAATCAAGGATTCTCTTGTTCCTTTTGTGGAAAATTTGAAGACTTCGAAAGCAATGTATGACAAGGTAGTTAATTTGTACTTTGTAAGTACAACAGGTCGAAAGATGTCTTTGCGGAACAAGCTATATAGAACGAAGAAATCGAAGGATGAGTATATGGCATCCTTCCCCATGAGAGTCTCTCAATTAAGAGACCCTTTGCAAGGACTTGGGGAACCAATAACTGATTCAGAAGTAACTATACGTGTTCTAAATGCATTGCCACCAAAATGGAGCATTTTCACAAGAAGTATCTACTCCAAGAAAGATTCAACTCCGTTTGATGAGTTGTGGGCAAGTCCAAGAAGAAAGATATGTCCAAGGTGCAATGCTTCAAGTGTCACGAGTTTGGACATTACAAAAGGGATTGTCCAAATCAACATAACAATAAGAAAAAGGATAGGAGTGAAGCTCATGTAACTGAAGTTGTGAGAGAATCTAAGAAGGAAGGAGTGAAGGATCTTTACTACTAAATAAGGTTCACTATCTTCTAGGTTGTTTATAAATATTCTCCTTTTTCGATGATATATTATGCATAAGCATCGCAGGATAGAAGCATATGATAGTAGCATGTTTGGAATCTATATAATTATGTTTCTTAGTAGAAATCATATAGGATAGAATGTTAGACCATTTTGCACAATGTTCATCCAGATATTATCCAACATTATGTTATAGGTTGTCATCTTTTTGAAATGGATCACCAAGATCCGAGAAGGACCATTATCTTGGAACGTCCTTTGGAAGAGCATCATGATAGGAATTGTATGTATTCTATGTAATGTGGAAACATACTGGTAATAACGGATGAAGGATTGCAATGGGTCAGCGTGCAAACATTTTGTGAAATATATGAATACCTAGATGATTGGATGAAAGCATAGGAATGCATGTTGATGTTGAATAAGATTCATGTGTATGAGAATCTTCTGGAATAAAGTTGGTTATGAAGGAAATTATTTTTAAGTATTTATGATGCTGGGAAAAGATAGAATTTGACTTATTTAAGAGTGTATAAAGGATTAGGACTTTCTCTAGAATACGCATTTGATATTGATTAACATCTAGTATAATCTCTGGAAGAAAAGTTGTGACTTCGATGATTCGATCCTTGGGTACTCTGATGAAAGAAGGAAATATCAAGTGGAGACGTTGATGGAACGGGAAGGTTGCCATGGTAAGGTAAGTCTATTTCATGGTTTGGTTATCTAGCTAACAATTATTTTTGGCTACCAGAAAAAGGATGTTGCAGGAATGCTTGATGATAGTTGAGGTAAGTACAATTGTATGAATGAAGAAATGTTGAGGGAAGCTCAATATCTGGTACCTAGAAACTACGAAGACAAGATGAGACCATCTTGGGAATGAAAGGGTAGCTGTGCGAGATGATAAACTATAGGCCAAAGGAGATCAATTTCATGAGGAAGCCATGATTAGACTGAAGATTGGTAAGGCTCGACGCAATGCCTTTGTATTGAAGAAAGAAAGTGATGAGCAAGAAAGATGACCTGGATCTTGTCACAAGAACAAAGAGTGGAGATGGTTCCATGATACCTCGAAAAGAAGCAAGCTCGATGCAATGCCTTCGTATTGAAGGAAGAAAGTGATGAGCAAGAAAGATAACCTGGATCTTGTCACAAGAACAAAGAGTGGAGATGGTTCCATGATACCTCGAAATGAAGCAAGCTTGATGCAAGATATGCGAAGGAAAGAGGGAGTCATGTAGCTATGGAGATCAAGTAGTTGATACTCTCACGAAGAGAAGCTGTGAGGCTTGTGGTGCTGGCTTACGTTATTGAAAGGAAGCCTGGAATCTCTTCTAGATTTAAGAGGGAGCAAACGAAGTCTCCTTCAATAGGAGCAAGGATCTATTCTCAAGATTAAGGGAGAATAGGGATGTACTCTCTGGTTTGAGAGGGAGTGATATTTAATATGACATGTGCATTCTCCTCTTCAGGTGATGAAGAGAGAATGACGAAGGATTGGATAAGCATTTGTGGTTTCCTTGAGGATATAACTTCCAAAAAAGGAAAGGGGCCTACACTCGTGGTAGAAGAGGACCGATATGGAGATCCAAGATAAGAATAGTCCTAAAAGGACATACCTTGTGGACATCCAGATGGGGTATGTACCTTAGAGAGGCAGTGTGGTATCACACATAAGGCCTCCTAACATAATGCTCTTTAATAAAGAAGAGCTTGCCCAGATAGGCCTTAAGGACAGTGTTGGTCATGATGATAATGCTTGCAGTATGGTTTATCAATCTGACTATTCTTGAGAACTCTTGTGTTTGAGATATGATGCTGTACTAGTTCTAGAATTATGAATGCCTCCCTAGTTAAGAGGGAGTGTTGAAAAATGTAACTAGTTTCAGTCTTCATAATTCATAATCTTATGTAACAAACAAGAAAAAAGAAAAAGTAAAATTATTATTATTATTAAAGCATGGGTTTCATGCTCATTATTGGTGGTCTTTTAGGTAAAAGCATGTTCTTCGTGCTTCTAAGGTTTGTTAGGTCATAAGATTTATTGTCATGAGTCAAAGGAGTCAACAACATGTTTATAAGACCCTTCCAAGCAATTTGTAGTTGTAAAAAGAATTATTTTTGAGTCTAGAAAGTCTTGGAATCTCCAAGAGTACAAGTTGGCCCTAGGATCCTCGAGTCGACCTAAAGGAGGGAATTTGACCCCTTGAGAAAGCTATATAAAGAGCAAGCTGACTTCATTTGGAGACACAAAAACACACACAAGTTTGATCTACAAGAAAGAGTTCGATCTATAGTTGGGAGAGGCAGAAGAAGGAGAGTGAAGGTTTGGAAGAAGTTGGGAGGACAACATATCTTGTTTTTAGGCTCTCTCTCTCTCAAACATGCGAAGAAGCTAGGGTTTCTATAGCCAAAAGGAGGCCAAAATTGCAGGTCTGAATCGCTAGGGAACGAAGTAATTGCCGAGGAGCATAATTGTAGGAACAAGTTGTTGAATAGAGGGAAATCTTGTCTTGACCTTGTGGACCTTGAGGAGAGTTATTTTGCTTTAGGAAGGTCTCAAAAGGAAGTTAGATTAGGGTTTTTGTAGCAGTTGTTGGGACGAAATTGTTGGAGGTCGAAGTTGTTGGGTCAAGAACTGGGAAGATAAGCAATTGTTGGGACGAAATCGCTGGAAGTTGAAGTTGTTGGGTCAAGAACTACGAAGATATGCAGTTTTTGGAGGGTTGTTTCTAGAAGGGCTCACTTGGTACTAGGAGAAGGACTTGGTCCAAGGATTGGGTCTTTGTATCTCAATTGAAGCGGATTTTAAGAAGAGAAGAGTTTTCGAGTTTTGCCCAGTCTAAGAGCCTACATATGTGTCCTCTTTTATTGTTATTGTTTCTTGATATTGTTTGATGAAAATATATAACTAAAGAACAAAAGAAGATAACTAAATATTCACAAGCAAGTATCAAGGATAAAGAAAATAAGATTTAATAAGTTGTCACTTTACATTTTCTAACACTTGTTCCCTAGGTTTAATTTTACATTGAAGAATTCAATAAACATGCCAAGACATTTGGACCCTATGTGGCAATATGGTGAACCCGATGGGAGGTTTGATATAAAAAAATTGTGTTGTAAGTTGTGTGGGAAGCATATGACAAAGGAAATATTCCAATTGAAATACCACTTTCGACAAATTCCAAGACATGCTATAGGAGTTTGCAAAAAAGCTTCTCCAGAGATCATCCATATTGTCATTAAATCATTAGATGATAAATATTCAGCCAAAATTTAAACAAAAAAAAAAAAAAAAACTATGAAGACTCAAATTGCAATGGGTAGAGTGGTGGTAGGTGACTATGAGAGTGGTTCTACTTCTTCAGCGTCAGCTTCTACAATGGCCATCCCCACATCTACGTCATCACTTCTTGTTCCTAAAACCACACTTGGTGCAAAACTATCTACCAATTCAATGCTTAAAAAAAAGGAAAGGGAAGAATTTGACAAGTTGGTGGGTAGGTGTTTTCTATGGAGTGACATTCTCTTCAGCATTGCCAAGAATAGTTCATTTTACCAGCCTATGGTTGATGCTATTGCCATTGTTGGCCCAGGGTACAAAGCCCCTTTCCTAGATGACTTCTTTAAAATGAAAAGGCCAATTGCACTACTAGATTAGAGGAATTATGGGCATCATCGGAACACATTGGATGCACTATGATGTCAGATGGTTGGACTGTTCAAAAGGGTAGAACCCTTATTAAATTCTTGGTCAATTGTCCCAAGGGGACAATATTTAGGAAATTTGTTGATACATTTGCACATATCAAAGATGCATAATTATTATGTGATTTGTTGGATGTGTTCATTTAGGAGGTAGGTCCAGAACATGTTGTCCAAGTCATAATGGACAACGCTGCAAATTATGTTTCTACTAGTGGGTTGCTTATGGAGAGGTATCCTAACTTGTTTTGGACACCTTGTGATGCACACTGTATAGACTTGATGTTAGATGATCCGGAAATTTTCATGAATGCTTTCATAAAAAAAACTCCATTATACAGAACCTTTTATTGACATTTGTTTGCATGTGAAATCATGAGCAACGTAAATTCTTAAACAACACTTCAACAAACCATCAACATAAAATAAGAAACAAACAAGAAGTAATCATAAACACACAATATGATAATGGAGTTCGTCAAGTGTGGACTACGTCTATGGGCCCGGGGTTGAAAGTGGGGAGGCTGCTTCATTAGTCTCTGCAAGAAGATGATGAGTACATGATGCAAGCACTATCAATACAAGGATGAAACCCTTATCTAGAGTGGCATGTCTCTCCCAAGAGACGTTCTCCTATCAAGAACTCTCACTCATAAGAAGTTCTCCTTCAGCGTGACAAAGGAATAATCTCTCACATAAAGTGGAATTAAATGATCCTCTCACACAAGGTGGCATAAATGAACCCCTCACATACAATGGCATAAAAATCGACCTCTTGAATCCGTTGATCAAATTCACATCATAATCTCAATAAAAATCAAATGAACACATCGTAAAAATACACCTTATACCTCCAGGTCTAGGGATAGCCTGAAAATCGGCTACTTGGATGAATAAATAGCCTTTGCCATCATGTTCCTTGCGAAAAATCATGAAATTTGAGTATAAACATGACCCTTTTCTCCCACAGTCAAATTAGGGCTCCCTAGGAATCCTTTCGATTCCTCACAAGATTTTCTTCTGACACGGGCGAAAATTCGGATGCTCATATGAAGAAATGGATTGCACCATCAAACTCTAGGCAAAAAGCTAGTTCAAATGAGTATAAACTCGACATAATTCTAACACTATCAAAATTCGACCCCTAGGGAATCTCCAAGATTCCTCAAAGATTTTGCTTAAAATATTTTGTGGAATATTCACTTGGAATATTCCTTGAAATATGTTGTGGAATATTCTACAAAATATTCACACCTAGAAATTTGTGCCTAGGGCGGGCCTCGTCCTCCGCACACAGGGTTTTGCGCTCTGTTCTGTCATGGGCTCCATTAGCTGGGTGAATGAATGAAAACTCATGTTTGAATATCGTGTGGCAACGGAGGTTACAACACATGGGTGGGCACCCGCATTTGGTGGATGGTGGTCCCAGGGTCAAGCTTGCAGGCCTCCCCCATATAGTTTAAACATCGGATGTGTTCTAGCCACGAAATTTTGTCGAGGGGCTAGAATACAAGAGATCTTTGAAACCCAGAAATCATTTCTGGAAACTCCGCCTAGAAATGACTTAATTAGATTATTAATCAAAATTAATTAATTCAAGGTGTGAATGTTCTAGAAACTTACACGGATCGACTTCAAGTTAACCCTAGCCATCGATTAAGATTTAATCTTGGTCATTGGAATTGCAACAGAGGATTATAAGAAGTCGATGGGCACTTGGAGAATACACTTGAGCAGCAGTTCCTAATGCAGATCGAGCTAGCAGAAGAAGAGTTCGAGCCAGAGAGGGACACAATGTTAGTGAGGGGCAGGGACAGTGATCCGAAGTAAGATTCCCAAATCTGGAGAGGCAGTAGCAAGAGGCTAATTTATTCCCAATGCAAAAGCACGAGTACAGGAATGCACGAGTGTAGAAATGCGCAAGTGAAAACGCACGCAAGTGCAGGAACGCGCGAGTACAAGAACGCGCAAGTGCAAGAACACATGAGTGTAGGAACACGAGTGCAGGAATGCGCAAGTGCAGGAACACGTGAGTGCAGGAACGAGAGTGTAGGCAGCACGAGTGCAGGAAGCGCAAGTGTTGGGGTTCCTTAGGGAATATCTCAGCCAGATTTTATTGCTGTTTGGATTTCCAGTTGGGCATCCATAGATGTACTCATATTTCACTACCGCATAATACAATAAAAACCTCACTACTACACTAATTTTCCCAAGTTGGGATTTTCCAGGGATGTTTTTCCAAAAATTACTATGTAAATTTATCTGTGTGTGCTAGCAATTCTTCCACCGTTTATTCTTGCACAGTTCTATTTGTGTAGGTTGCAATGTGAGTTGTTCAGTATTTGTTGTAGGAAACAGTAAATAAATTGTTAAAATAAATTAACAATTAGGAGGATAATTTCCAATTGTTGCAATAGGATTCTAGGTTTCCGAATTTTCACATGGTATCTGAGAGCAGATGATTAGTCGGAGAGCTTAGTAGCGAAGAAAAAAGGAGTTTTCTTGTTCAGTGTGGCCCGCAGATCGAAACCCTAAAGGGCAGCGCAGTCACTTTCCCAAGAGGCTGAATTTCTTGAGATTCGATTTTTCTGAGTGAAGGATATAAAAATTTGATCTCTCCAAATCGAGGGAACCCAGAGGCAGACGGAGCAACCCAGTATTTTCACAGAGAAAATCTCTAGCTGGACACAGTAGTTTTTGTAGTAGTTTGATATAGCAGAGCTAGCGTTGGGTGGAAGACCGAGCACACACTGAGGGAAAATCCTCAAGGAATTTCTAGTCTCAAGAAGTTCATTTTTCCTTGAAAATCAGCAGTAGTTGTGAGCAGATCGTCTCACTCCAGACAGTAGTGTGAATAACAGTTCCAGCAGTCGAGTAGAGGGAAAGAGGGAGATTTTCGAGCTTTATTTTCTCCAGTTTTGAGTTTTGCAGATTTTGCAGCTCTGCAAGGATGACCATACAAGATTGGCAGAGAAGCTCGTGCAAGTCAACCAGAATGCAGATCTGGGCAGCAGATCGACTTCCAATTGCCAGATGCAGATGCTGGAGGAAGTGCGAGTTGTTTAGTGTGAGTTGCAGAGAGAGGAAAGGTCCCAGTAAGTGACAAGGCTCAAAAGGAGATAGTGGGACACCATATCCAGGAGGAGGAGTATGAAACTCCAGTGTGCCAGATGGCCAGGGTCCAACGCAATTGCAACAAGGAGATCAGTCATATCAGTTCCATATTATTGCAGCAGGACGATCACCTTTTCCATAGGAACCCATAGTATCATAGTAGCAGGATCAGTGTATGCGACTAGTCATTTAGATGACAACTGCAAATCTAGTTGTAGTCAATACCCGAGACACAATTGCAAAGCTAGATGCAGTGACATAGGCAGCGTGAATTGCCCAGTTGCAGTGTGCAGGTATAGGTCTAGCCAGAAGATTCCCAATGCAAAACTTCGTAGTCCAGTTTCCAGTGCAAGAGAACAGTGCGAGTTTGTAGGAGGGAGCAACGAGATTTCCCAAAGGTAGATCGAGACTCCAAGGGAGTCTAGTTTTAGAGGGAGCAACCCTATGGAAGCTAGTACTTCAAGATCTAAGGATATCAAACTTATTGTTGCAATAGTTGCAATAGTAGTGCAAACGCATCAGCAAAGTAGTAGCAGCAACAATATGAGTAGATCAAATTTCGCTATGTTTGTTGACATACCTCTAGGAGTGAGGTGGAGTGACTTGGTTTTGTAGCCCCAGAGCGCTACAGTTGGGCAAGATCTTTCAGGAGTCCGCCTCTTGGATCAATACCTTGCTACGGGGGCCTACAGTATTCAATAGAACGATGCATCAATGGCAGTAGATGCATTCAAATGCCAGAGTGACAAATGCAGAGTCTAGTAGCAGTCAGATGCTGAGGAGCGCAGTGCAGGGTCTAGTAGCAGTCAGATGTTGAGGAGTGCAGTGCAGAGTTGGCAAAAATGCAGGTGGCACAAAGCAGTGTCAGCAGCGACGCAGATTCTTCAGTGACAACGCAAATACTAGTAGCAGTCAGGACTCTGATGACAGATGCATCATACTGATCACAGTTGATTCAGTATTTATCATGCTTCTTAGTTACAGTTGTTGCAGTTGCAATAACAACAAATGAGAGGGAGTTGCAGTGCAAATGTAGTGTTGGCAGCAGTTCAGCAGGGTCAGCAGCAGCACAAATGTAGTGAATATCAGAGTTGCAAAGTGATTGCTGGGCAGCAGTGCCAGACATCAACAACGTGACAAGAGATGATGCAGAGACAGGGTGTTGACACAGGATGTGCAGTAGAACACTAAAACACATTCCTCGCTAAGAGGGAGTGTTAGTTTTCGTAACATCAAATGTGTTCTAGCCACTAAATTTTGTGGAGAGGCTAGAATACAGCAGATCTCAAAAACCCATAAATCGTTTCTGGAAATTCCGTCTAAAAATGACTTAATTATATTATTAACCAGTTTCTTAATATTTCCTAAGGCTAAACTTACGGAATGTGGTTAACTACTCAGAATTAATTAAGTCAAGGTGTGAATGTTATAGAAACTCACACGAATCGACTTCAAGTTAATCCTAGCCATCGATTAAGATTTAATCTTGGTCGTTGGAGTCCCAACAGAGGATTATAAGAAGAATTTGATGCGCACTTGGAGAATACACTTGAGTAGCAGTTCCTTGTGTAGATCGAGCTAGCAGCAATAAAGTTAGAGCCAGATAGAGACACAGTGTCAGTGAGGGGTAGGGCCAATGATCCGGAGAGGCAATAGCAACAAGCTAAGTTATCCCCAGTGCAGAAGCATGAGTTCAGGAATGCACGGGTGTAGGAACGCACGAGTGTAGGAACATGCGGGTGCAGGAACACATGAGTGCAGGAACGCTTGAGCGCAAGAACGCGAGTGCAGAAACACATAAGTGCAAGAACGCGAGTGTAGGCTGTTGAAGAATCTAAGGCACTAGGAGTTAGAGTGATTCTTCTTAGCATGATAACAATTTGTGAAGTGATTTTACAATTTATCTTAGCTTGATCTTCTTCTTATTATTAGTGTGTGTGTTTGCTTCATCAAATTGCTAGCAAAACAAAGAGACAAGAACGCCAGAAGTGGCATTCTGCCAGGGCCAAAACCTCTCCCTCTTGGAGAGGAAAACCCGCACATAATTCTTCTTATAGAGATTCTCATTGACGAACACCAAGACCATGACACTTGACTGACTAAGCCACTCCAAGACGAAGACATCAATCCTCTTCTTCATACTGTTGAAATCATCATCATCACTATGCCTTTTCCAAGATCATCACTGTGTCTGCACCATCAAGATCTTCATTGTTTTCACCATAGATGCCCCTTTATTGAGATTATATCTTCGAGACAAAGTCACTATTGAGATCATCATTATGCTAAAGGTTGTGACCACAGAGAGTAGCACCAAGATCCTTATCTTTAGACTTATGTCAAGAAGGTAATCATTATAACAGTTTTTATCTGAGATCACAAAGATATTGTCTGAAGGCTTCTCCTTATGTGAAGAGATATAGTTCTGTACCCATCCAAGTTCCAGCACTTTGAACTTAACTAAGATCTTCAGAGTAGAATGCAAAGGTATTACTATACCTTATCACCGAAATCCTGTTCTAGCTTATCCCATCTGAGAATATACTTCTTCTTTTTATGCAAATTTGCAGACCTGGTCCTTATCCAAGTTGCTTCAGAAGAATGCGAGATCATGTTCCACTTATATGCGGTGACCCTAGGTGGGTATATATAGTGGTCATGCCTCCATAATGAGCCGACATAACCAAGTGATTCGTTGTGTCCTTTTAGCTAACCAATATGACTTCATTTTAAGTTATTTTTGCTGGCCAATGTGATAGACTTTTCCATCGATTTGATTGCTTGTCTTCATGAGGATTATGTTGGTCTTGGACGGTTGTTCTTAGACGCTAGGTGGCTTCATATACATTACAAATATGCTCAAGAAGAGATCATGATTTTGACTCTTTGACCAGACCTATGGAATGAGCAAAAAACTCATTCTTATCATTCATAAAAAATAATATTTTTCTTGCTTGACAAGTACAAAGATCAAAATTACATTTGTAAATTTCGAACCTAATTACACTTTCTTCAACACAGGCAGCACGGGTGCAGGAAGCGCGAGTGCCATGGTTGCTTAGGGAATATCTCCGCCAGATTTCCTTGCTATTTGGATTGCCAGTTGGGCATCCATAGATGTACTCAGATTCACAACTGCATAATTAAATAAAACCCTCACTCCTGCACCGATTTTCCCAAGTTCGGTTTTTCCGAGGACATTTGTCCAAAAATAATTGTGTAAATTTATGTGTGTGTGCTAGCATTTCTTCCAGCATTTATTCTTCCACAATTTTATTTGTGTACGTTGCAATGTGAGTTGCTCAGTATTCGTTGTAGGAAATAGTAAATAAATTGTTAAATTTAATTAATAATTAGGAGAATAATTTCCAGTTGCTGCAATAGGATTCCAGGTTTTGGAATTTTCACACGTTGGTGGCATCTTGCTTGAAATGGGGTCGTCATTGCACAGGCCAACTGGCGACCAGCGCGGGTTCAAATCCTACTGACTCGTTAAGTTATATGGCCATTGGCCTATATACATATATAATGGCAATCTGTTGGTTTGTGGGTTGGTAGGCGTGGTGACCCGCCACCCCACTTTATATATATGTTATTCTAATAACAATACAATCAAAAACCATTGCCGATTTTTCGGGTTACTCGACAAATTAAGTAGGCAACAATCTATTACCTTACGTGGAGACCATCTCATTGGATGGGATTGACACCACTGCTAGATGGAGAGTTGAAGTTGAGAATTTTGTCATGGAATCAACCCCTAATTGGTTAGAGGAGGAGGCAGTAAAAGGAGGTAGCAGTTGTAGGGGAGAGAGGTAGCACAGGGGCAAGAGGAGGAGGAGGAGGTGACACCACTTACCATGGTCACGAGTAGAAAATGTAGTCTATCTCCTCCTACTTCTTTTAGAGGACATCATGGTCAAAGTCCTTATTCTTGGAATAGATGAGAATATCATCTAAAAAGACTTGTACAAATTGATCAAGATATTCGCGTAAAACACTGTTCATAAGATTCATGAATACTGCTGGTGCATTTGTTAATCCAAGTGGTACCAAAGTAAATTCATAATGTCCAAAACGTGTCCAGAATATAGTCTTAGAAATATCGTTTTCAGAAATCCTTAGCTGATGATAGCCTGACCGAAGATCAATTTTTGAAAAGACACCAGCTCTTTTCATTTAATCAAAAAGATCATCATTCGAGGCATAGGATATTGATTCTTTACTGTAGCTCGATTCAAGTCTCAATAATCTATGCATAATCTTAACGATCCATCTTTCTTCTTCACAAAAATTACAAGAGCGCCCCAAGGTGATATACTGGGTCGAATATGTCCTGTATCCAGTAGTTACTTCAATTGAATTTGCAATTCTTGAAGTTCTGGAGCTGTCATTCTATAAGGCGTTTTAGAGATCGGTTGGGTACCAGGTTTTAATTCAATAAAGAGATCCAGCTCTCTTATAGGGGGTAATCTTGGTAGTTCTTTTGGAAATACATCAGGAAATTCGGCTAACACCGGATAATGTTCTAAGGATGGTCCTTTTTCTTTGCTTGCTTTTTGAATTACATATGCCTAACAACCTTTCCTTAAACAACGCTTCTTTTTTGTTGCTGATATATAGCGTAAAGATACTTTTCTCTTGATTCCTTGAATTTGGATTGCTTCTCCTTCATCATTTATACCTAGAATTCTTTTCCCATAACAGTCTACCCAAGCTTGACGAGCTTCTAGCCAATCTATACCTATGATAAGATCAAAAGTTCCTAAAGTTGTGACATAGACTTTCAGTTTAGTCGTATAGACCCCTAGGTCAATTTTGCATTGATCCACACTTAAGCCCACGGATTGGAGTTCTCCTGAGGCCATTTCCACCTGTTTGAAATCATTTTGTCTGCGAGCTGACAACCCACATTTGTTTAATGCATATGCGAAATGAAACTATCTGTGGCACCAGTATAAGATTTTGAATTTTATACCATTGATAATACCTGAAGATTCCGCTATAGTGGATTGATGTGCTTCTTGGTCATTGCTGGCTACTGCACGAATTCTATGATTACCTTGATTATTTGATATTGGTTCTTTTCCAGTCCTATACAATATATTTGATGAAGCTTCTGGACAATCACGTTGAAAATGCGGTCCTCCACAGCCCCAACAATTAAGTTGCGTTGATCCTCTTGAATCAAGATGTGAATTTCTAGATAAAGAGCTTCGTCCTCTCATGTTGATTCCTTTCGAATTTCTTCCTCTACTGGCAGTTTCTCGAGATGTCCATGGACTGGTGTTTGATG
This sequence comes from Pinus taeda, assembly GCA_000404065.3. Taxonomy (NCBI): domain Eukaryota; kingdom Viridiplantae; phylum Streptophyta; class Pinopsida; order Pinales; family Pinaceae; genus Pinus; species Pinus taeda. The sequence goes on from APFE030507259.1 coordinate 275,172, forward strand.
ATTCCACGGCTATAGTGTTTACTGCCATGGGAGCTCTTGTTCCTACATTTCTTGGGGTAAATCTATTATCGTAAGGTGGCCTCGAGCTACCTCCTCTGAAGAAATTTCGGGGAGTCTTTCCTAGAAATCCTGATTGTAAAGGTTCTGCTGGACCTACATCTTTTTTTATTCCAAAGTGCTCTTTTGCATAACGACCACATTCTACCGCCTCAGCTACTGATGATGGCTTGCACATGCTCACCAAGGCTCTGATGCGAGGATTTAACCCAAATATGAAGCGTTCAGCTTGACGTTCATCAGAATCTAAGTAGTGAATGTATTTTACAAGCTCCATAAACCTTATCTCGTACTCTTCCACTATTTTATTACCCTGTACTAAGGTATGGAAGGCTCTGGCTTGCTGTTGTTGAAAGTATGGAGGTAAATACTTTGCGCGGAATCTTTCCTCAAATAGTTCCCAAGGGACATTATCCAATGTAAGGTGCAGTTGCTTTTCCAGATTTCCCCACCAAATCAAGGCACTTTCCTTTAATTGAAATACAGCAATTTTTGTTTTTGCCGAAGAAGAATATTCTCTTAATCTAAAGCATCTGTTCGTTCCTTCTAACCATGCCTCAGTGCATTCACCTACTCGAACTCCTGAAAATTCTAGGAGTTTAATTTTCTGAAGCTCCCTAGAAATATCTTCTTTTGATCTTTTGTGCTCAAAATTCTTTGGTTCCGTTGAACTGGTAGCTAAGGGTTGAAGTTCTTCTTTGGTCTTAGCCTTAGTTGATTCTTTTAATGTCTCCAATAAGGCTTCCAATGAGTTCACATATCACGGTCAACTCTGGTGCTAGAGCGATTGGTGTTGATAATGGTCTTGGTGGAGATGACGGTGATAGTGGTGGCGATAGGGATGATGATGGCGATGGCGGCGGCATTAATGACGGTGATGCTGCCCGATCACGTCATTGTCGCTCATATGTCTTTACCATTGTAATGTTTCCTGTGTACATAATAAAATTCTATAAAAGTTTGAGGTAGACATTCGAATTTAACGTATAGTTTTCTTTTTGCAATTTCACATTCATAAACGGGTATAGTTTTTTTTGCTATTTTTATCTGCTAGGCAGATCTTACTGATACCGAGGTCAAGGAGGGTGGTCCCGCGACCTCCTTGTCCTAATGCAGGGTATTCTATCCTAATATGAAATAATGTAGAAGGGTATGGTAATTAATGGCTAGGGTAGATCATCCAAAATTAATTACTAAGTAACATTCACAAAATTAAATACTTAAATATTAATTATCTCGTTATAATGAACATCGTTAACACACCCATCACGCCTCAAACTATTACCCTTAAAAAAAGACACATATAGTTACAATGTTGAATATGTTACTTAAATGTATACTATTGGAATATCAATTATAACATTTTTTATTTTTATTTTTTTTAAGGGTCAAAATTTAATAGAACCAAGTAACTTAAATGGTACCAATTTAAACAAAATATCATATTTATTTATTATTTTATTCTCTTTTTTTTTAATAAATATAAGGTCAAACTTTAATAGAACCACGTAACTTAAATGGTACCAATTTAAACAAAATATCATATTTATTAATTAAACAATATCATTTACTTTGAACTACAACAAATATAAAAACAACGAATATTTAACATGACGTCCATAGTCGACGGAGACGCGTCCTTTTCATTCAAATTCACCTTGATCATTGTTGCAGTCAATGAGACATATGGTGCTCGAGACTAGGCTCACTGATACCACCGGTTGAAATGTGTAACATTATAAGATGCTACGTGTCACATACTACATGGTATTACTCCATCGACCTTACACGTAGCATTGATGCTGCCACCAGATCGGGAAATTCAAACAACTGCTCCTATGCTCCGTGCGTTCCACTTACTATAATTGTATTCGAGTTATGGGAGATGGATTTAACTGTGCATTGTTAATATGCTCACTGATGCCACAATAGACTCTGGCCCTCGATTGTGAATAAAACTGTCAATATTTTCCAACACCATTGAGCATCCTTATGTCGATCACACGGAAGCTACAGCAGTCTTCAGACAGAGGGCCGAGATGGCACTCCCGCTGCTATCGCCGTAGCGTTGCTAACATGCTGGTGATTGCTCGAGGTAGCCAAGACAATATTACCATAGTTGTCATGGATTTACAGAGACGCCAACACCATCAGAGCAAATGATTTATTCATTCCTTAATATGTATTTCTTGGTACGATATTGTTTTTAAACACAGCGTCTTTATTATGTATGAAGATCTGGCAATTTCTGGTTTACAAATACAAATTTAAATGTACAAAAACTGTTGCACCGCTTCCATTGGCTTGTTCCTGGCTATATAACAGGTGGTGAGAATCAGTCAAAGGAAAAAGCGAGGTTGCGTAAAGGAATAACCATTCTAGTTGCTACTCCTGACCGGCTTTTGGATCACTTAAAGCATACATCCTCCTTTGTTCATAATCGCCTTCATTGGTTGGTTTTTGATGAAGCAGACAGACTTTTGGACCTAGGATTCGGTAGAGGCATAAAGGAGATATTGACCCTTGGAGGCTAGGAAACTTGGATTCGTCAATGAGAATACAGCAAATAACCGGCCTTTTGATGATGAGTACCAGAGGTAGAACTTGCTCTTGTCAGCAACACTGAATGAGGAAGTTAATGATCTTGCAAAAATAAGCTTGAACAATCCTGTCATCAATGCGCTGAAAGAGAATTTTTTTTTTTCTCAAGGTAAGACCAAATTATATTCTGGTCTTTCTGCAGAAGCACTAACAAATGAATGGCCTCTGCCTGGAACTTATAGTTCAGCATCAGAATACAGATTTCCAGCTAAGTTAGTTCAGAGTTACATCAAGGTGCCATGTCGTTTAAGGTTTGTAGTGTTGTTGGCTCTTTTGCGATCTCAATTTGAAGCAGAACCTTCTCGCAAGGTTGTTGATTTCTTCTCAACATGTGATGTAGTGGATTTCCACTATGCTTCCATAAGTGAGTTTCACTGGGTTTCACATTTTCAAGAGGTGGATGAAGAAAAGGGAAAATTCATAAAATGCAAAACATTTCATCTACATGGAAATATGGCACAAGCAGAACAAAAGGAAACTTTTCATGGATATAATGAAGAAAAACGTGCTCTTCTCTTATGCACTGATGTAGCAGCAAGAGGCTTGGACTTTCCGAAAGTTGGATGCATTATTCAGTATGACTCTCCAGGAGATGCAAATGAATATGTGCACAGGGTTGGTAGAACAGCTCATCTAGACCAGAAAGGTGAAACTGTCTTATTTCTGCAGCCTATTGAGTTGGATTATTTGAAAGAATTCCAGAAACATGGTGTGCCCTTGAACGAGCTTTCAATTCAAAATGTTTTGGATCATATTCGAGTGCGTGGAAGGACATATAATAAGCAAGCAAAATGGTCTGCACTAGATATGCATCCCGGGGCATTGGCTACGCAGAAGGCTTTGGAATCAATTTACAGATAGTATTCAAGTCAAAATTCAGGAAAATGAAGGTGGGTTTTAATAATTTGAGGTCGGAGGATTAAAGGCCCTGATACCAAATGTAAAGACTGAAAACAATTTCCTGATTTATGTCATGAACCTGTAAACAAATTTCCTGGGATCTTAAAAAAATCAATTAACATCACTGCTGAGGTACCTACCTGTGCCGTTGCAGTTGAATATGTTGTGCCCCTGCGGTTGAAGATGCCTCCCGCTGCACTGCTATAGTTTCCAAAAGACTGAATCCACCCAACCAAACTGAGCAGAACCTGGCTGCTCAATCCAGTAAGCTTCTTAACAGAAGCTGACTGTTCCCCCGTGCCTAGAACCTCAGAACACTCAAGCTCTTCCTGTGGGTGATTTCCTCCTCCTTCACAATTCTTCCCTCCGTTTTTCTCCCCCTTCACAATTCCATGTCCCATGGTTTCATTCTGTTGTTTGGCGGTGGTCGCTCTTCCATTTGCAGCCCACCGCTTAGCCTGTTGATGACACGCACCCCCTTATGTATTCCTCCCTTATGTCTTTTAAGGTCGAGGATGTATATGATTTATGTTTTTAATTCATATTCTATTTTTATTAAAATATTCTTTTAATATAAATATTATATCGTATATATCACAATATGATTTAATATATATCACATTTAAACATTATAAACATTAT